>JASDQU010739442.1:97097-117504 GCA_032191745.1 Picea mariana | reverse complement strand
TTGATTATTATGTATGATAGATAGATCTGTTGATGCTTAGTGATTTACTTGTGTTAAAGATAAATGAATGCTAGATCTAACTCAGTGCTATGTGCTATGTGCTAAGTGGTTTAAGTGCTTAATATTTATTGTTACTGCACTGATATATCTTTGGGTATGTTCTGCGATGTTACTAAGGTTAGGAAACTAATGCATATCACCTTCTAAGTGTTACTAGAATACTTTGCGAAGTGTTGTTATCATAGATCTGTTTCCCAGCTCGGTTACAGACACCTGCATCCTATAACCCCCCCCTCTTCTACCTCAGGTGAGACTTCACCTGCTCCACAGGTGTTGTCGAAAGGGACGATAGTTAGGGTTTTATTGGTGCGTTGTTGAGCATTGAACCCTGGGTCTGCCCCTGTGCCAACTCACCTCATCTTTGTTACACATTATTTTGGTCATCTTAGTGATCCATTGATAACATGTGTTTATGTTCCCAAAAGATCCTTTATTCATGAGGAAAGTGACTTACTTTATGTTATCAAAAAACCTATCAAAGAATGTCGTTAGAGGATTCTTGATAAGCAGGTTGTGATGATGCCTAGTCATCGCCCTCTTCTATACAAATGGCATACAAAGTTTCCATAGGCTTATCTACAGCTAGGGTGTGACGATGAAAACAGTCTAAGAAAATGTCGAACTTCACGAAATTTATAGAAGATGAGGTGGAGTCCGTATGGTTGGTATCCTACTTGCTTCTCTGATTTGGTGGGATCATCCTAATCTCTTCAACCATCTCTCTTTCCCCCATATAAAGAGGGATTTCGCATGGAAAAGGATAAGGTTAATGAAGGTTGATTCAAGCGATATTAATATTGAATAGGCTAAGAATTGGATGAGGAATTCTACTTCAGTTCATACTTGAGATCTTCATTTCAGTTTATCAAGTCATTGTGGATCTTCTTCATTCAAGTATTGGAGCAAGTGTGTGTGTTGTAGAAAATTTCATCGTAAGGGGACCTTGCAACATCAAGGCTTTGGTTGTAAGCTCCACTTTCATTTTAATTTGATACAATGATATGTTTCTTTCCCATAAAACTTGCTTTGTTTTATTGTATGATTCCTTGATCACATGCATAAGTTATCATTGAGTATATTATATTGCTTTCACTTTGGTTGGCTTGTGTTCCCTTACAGATACAACATCACAGGAGCACTGGAGTGGATCTAGGATGACAACGGCAAGAGGAAGCGATATTTAAATGGTATGTTTCTCATCTCTTGTTAGATAGTAAACTCAATGATTAGAGCTTAGGGAAAGTGTCATATTCTGTTATCTTTTGTTATAGATCTAGGTGGATCTAGGGAGATCTGTTCATATCCGCATTTACCGATAAGTCCCATAAGAAAATTGGTGACCGTACTGGGGATACAACCTCCCTTTTATTTTTTCTTCCCATCTTCCTTTAGTCTTCCTTCCTATGATAATTTTCCTTATTTGAGTCTGTAGGTGATCCATCCGGACTCGCTGCGTTTAGAAGTTCCTTCAAAATTTTTGTCTTTCTTCCAATTTTTTTAAATTTACAAACATCATCGCATTGTACCTCATTGGCATCCTGTGATGACCCTGAGACGTCACTCTTATTTATCCAATCTAGTGCGACAACGTCACACTCTACTCTGCCACTGGCTTGCAACGACCTTAGCTCATCGCTCTATGTTCTATACCCAGGTTGCGACGACTCATGTAAGTTTTGATGGAGTGAGTCATTTTGTCTTTTACAGCCCAGACTTGCCTTAGTAGCCTGGGGTGAAATTCTTATGTCCATGTTTGATTGATTCTTGAGTTTGAAGCCTACTTTTGATTGGTATTCAGTGATTGAAAGTCTTTCTTTACATTTTGCAAGTTTTTTACTCATTCTCATTGTCACAAGGATATAATCTCATATATTCATCTGGGTGCTTATTTGACAAAGGGTCTCTGGTTTGTTTTAAAGTTTTGGATTCATTCTATTTGTCATATTGTTTGTTGATTAAGAAACATTTTTTTCTTGCTTATGTCGAAAAATTTTCTTGCCTTTTTCATTTTTGTCTACATTATGAATTTGGTTTGGGAATTGTGTTGTGTGTATTGATTTTCTTTGATTACGTTTTCCTTTCATCTTAATATCTCTGATTTGATTTGGGAAAGGAAGGACTAAATTCATTTATTCATTTTAGTAATCTCTCACAAAAAAAAATTGCATTTGAAATATTGGTTAAGAGAAGAAATTGGAAAATTTGTATTTCATGATTGTTTGGAATTGTGTTCATTTGAAATTGAGGAATTGCAATTTGTAGCTTGTTTTACTTCAAAAGAAATACCTTCTCCCTACTATAACTAGATTTCATTGAATTGAAAATTGCACATTCATCTCTTTTTGCATTTTATTGGGTCAAGGTCTCAACTTCATCAATTTCACTTACATCTCCCTTTTTGAGTAAGCAACAACCTCTAAAATACAACATAGATTTAAAATTTATTAGTAACTTTCATTTTCTAGGGATCTTTTTCACCAAAATTAGCTAGGATAGCACTTTGGAATAGATTGTAAGGCACACTCTCCGAAGCATCAAAACACACAATAGTATCTTGTGATAGGAAGAGTTCAAATCCAATTGCTACATTTTGTCATGGGAAGCCTTTCTCACACAAGGGTCAAACATGAGGTCGCATTAAGGCTGACAGAGTTACTCACCCTGCTTTGTTAGTCTTGGTGTAGAGATTGCATGTATTATGGGGGTCGCTTGAAGGTATACCCACAATTATGGGTGGAATCCTTTCAAGTTGATTTCAAGCTAGATACCCTGCCTTTGCGCATGGATCAAACTATCGAATGTTTCCTTAGGAATCACTGTTGTAGTTGGTAACCTTAGTAGCCTATCTCTTTAGGGTATTTACACAAGGTGACTGTGGAGGGGTAAGTCTTCACGGTACCTAGAATCGATGTTGGCCAAACTCACTTGTGCTCCTTGGAGGGTGTACCCACGATTATGTGTGGGAGCTTGCACCAGGGTGTAAGTCCATTAAGTAGGTCATCAACGTAACTTTTCCACCTGCTTATCCTAGCCCCTTCTTGTCTTGACTTCACGACATTGGATTTCATCACCAACTAGTGACTTCGAAATAATAAGGTTTTGTTTTCTTGGTTTGATTCCTATATTTTATTAGTGAGTGTTATTTGTTTCCTCTAGTTGGCCATATATTTCCTTCGTTATTTACTTGGATCAAGAAACATTAGCCTTCATTGTTCATGTAGGATGCAAGGGTTACCCCTGAAAGATCCATAAGGTTACCAACCTTTGCCTCCTAACTCACTAGAAGGCTCTCTAGTTGGAGTAGTCAACAACGAAGTAGCTTCTGAGGTTGGGAACACACACTCTTTAGAAGGATTTAGAATTGTTTTGGACTCCTTAGAGGAATTTAGACTTCCCCCTCTTATACTAGATGCACGTATACTTCAGATGAACTCATCTGGGGAAATTGTTATTGTTGACAATACTGAAGTAACTATTGGACCTAATGCAGGATTTGGAGTAGAGAATCCACTTTTTCAAAGTGAATCATTTAGGAAACTGACTCACATTGTGGGAAATTATAAATTTGGTTCTATCCCTTTGAATGTACGTGATCTGTACGGTAACCTAAGAGCGAGTCCTGATCTACCTATGGCATCGCAAGTGCCTAAGACGTTTGTCACCTATATGGTACCTTTAGACCATTTTACTGGTACTACCAGTAATGTCGTCACCAATTCATACCAATTGTTGATTGGTTCTCACTCGATTCCTACTCTCCAGATGGCCCATTCTACTATGGTCCCACAAGCTACCATGATTCCTACTAGAAATGTGGTTATCTCCGAAGCTCCAATTGGGACACCACTTCCACCTAAATCGAATCTGTCACTTCCCCCTGGGTATAGAGCTCTGAATACTTCTATTGCTACCTCTACCCAGGTCCTATCCAGAATTTCTAGACTTTTTGTTCCTCCTGGGTATAATGTTGCTGCTAGTTTTGTTCCTACACCTACCTAGGTTCTCTCCGGAGGGCCTTATGTTCCTCCTCCACCTTCACTTGGAGGAACTGGCCTTAGTGGCTCCAATCCGTTTGGAGGCACCAATCTTTCTATCACCTCTGGTTTCCATATTCGTGTTGGAGGTCAAATCCAAGTTGGGGGACAACCTCAATTTGGGGGGAAACATTAGATTAGAGCACTACCTCAACTTGGGGGGAAACCTCAGGTTGGAGTCCATAACCCGCTATATGGAAAGAACACACATGTGGTACAATATCTACCTTGGAATATTCGTTTCTAATGAAATCTAAAATCATCTAGGGGGAAACATCCTCATGTTAACTCTTTTGTACCCACTAACCTCGGTCAACCGTATCTAGGTTCTTTGAATCCCGCTTGTGGTCCGAAAATTCAATCTAGTGTTCCTTTCCAAGGGAACATCTCTAATCAACCCAACCCTATGGGCTATATGCCTCCAAATCCTCCACAACTGAATCTGTCATGACTATCTAATTATTTGTAGACTTCTTATGGTCCTACTGGTATACCTACGGGGCTTCCCCCTCAAAACTACTAGTTTCCACAAGTGAACCGATAGTTTCCTTTTCTAGCCACTTTGGATTTGCCCGATCTGTCTAGGATTTTGAATGCTCCTATCTTACATTCTCCTTATTGGCCCATCATAGTGGCCAAGTTGTCGTCCCACATTCCTAAATTTGATGGTCGAGAAGGAGAAGATCTGAATAATCATGTTATGACTTTTCGTATGTGGTGTTCATCCAAGTCCTTGATGGATGACTCCATTAGATTAAAAATTTTCCAAGGAACTCTCACGGGTTTGATAGAAAAATTGTACATCAATTTACCATGAGGTTTATTCAATGGCTTTAACACCCTAGCCATGGCCTTTTTGAAACATTACTAGTTACCAATACGATATGAGACAGGAACCGAAATTTTGAGTTCTTTCAAGCAATCCTCATCCACTCATATTTCTGATCACATCCATGAGTGGAGGAGGAAAAGACATTTAATCAAAGTTCCCCTTCCTAATCAAATATTGGCCGAATGGTTTACCAAATATCTCATTGGACCTATCACTCGTGATGTCTCCATGGGTGGTGTTGTCACTGAAGAGCAGGCGATTAGTCGTGCTTAGTATCTTGATCTCGTTTATTCACAAACGGGAACACTTTACAATTTGATCCCTGACGTGCCTCGTACTTCCAAAAATCCTACCCCAACACCTCCAACAACTTCTCATGCTGATGATGGTGTGATTGACACCTTTTGTGTTGAGGCCCAGTCCACACGCGTCGGTCACGCCAATCCCAAATCTAATAATTCTAATGCTCAAAATACTCCTACTCCTACTCCTTCCATGAGTAAGACTGTCGAGGTTAATTATGTTCAATCCATGCCTACCGGAAAAAATCAACATAAAAAGAAAGGGAAGGGTAAGAATAAGGAGGAAAAAAATAATAATCCACAATCTGATAAATCCAAGACACAAACCGTTGATGATAAATAAAAATGTAAACCTTGTTACCCCTACCGTATTTGTGGTGACGATCATTACACGAAAGATTGTCCAAGACGCGTCGAGGTTACTAAATTCCTCCAAGGCAGTGGAAAACCTCCTACGCCTACCATTTTTTCACAACCTTTACCTTCTCAGAAACAATCCCAATTGGTCATTCATGACCAAACTTCTGCTTCTACTTTATCCTATGTCCTTATGTGTACTGGTGATTCTAAAAATAATGAAGTTGCAATCACGACTCGAGCCATGGATTACTCTCCATCAAAAGAGAAATTTGATGATATACCACCTTCGTTGGTTCAACCTTCTCCCCCAACTTCACCTCCCAATGGTCATTTTCATATCAAAAGACCGAGTCTCGATATATTTCTTCGCCCTCCTCCCAAGGTCATCTTTGGAAAGTCTGTGTTCAATACTCATGCCCGTGCTACCCAAAACTATATTATTGTAGAATATATTGCACAAGCACCATCTACGATGTCAGCTCTCAAATTCCTTCAAATTTTCCCTACTCAACGTAAGGCATTGTTAAAAGCCATTGGTGGAATTGATCCCACGGATACCAATCTCATAATCTTTGACTTGGAAGATCGCGTTCCAAGGCTTCTTCCTGAGTTAACATTTCAGTTCCAAGTTGTTGTTGAAAACAAGAATATCTATAGAACTGTTATTGATGAAGGAGACTCGACATGCGCCATGTCAATCACTTGTTGGAAAGCCATTGGATATCCTACCCTCACTGAATCACACAATACACTTAAGGCCTTCAATGGTATAGGCTTTAAACCCTATGGTGTTCTTCCCTCATTATCTATTATGTTGGAAGGAAAATTGGTCAATGTCGAGGTTGAGGTCTTTGATGCACCTCTTGATTATAACCTTTTACTTGGCCATATATGGATTGATTCCATGCGTGCAATTGTGTCTACCCTTTTCCATGTGTTACGTTTCCCGCACCAAGAAAAGGTCGTTACTGTTGACCAAATCGCCTTCTTTAATTCTTATTTCCACACTAGCAATGTTCCTTTTATCTCGAAGACACCACCTAGTTACGAGAATGTTGGAGTGGGTCTTTTGAAAGATTCAAATTTGATGGGTACATTCCCAATCCTACCACCCAATATTCCCTCTCCTTTCGTTGCCTCTATTAACATGATATCCCCCATTGTTTGTGAAACCCTTGAGTCATATGACCCATGGGTAGTACCTAACCTTGGTGATTACCTCCATTATTCAAACCAAATGCCTTTAAGTTCAGTCGAATCGGCTTACCAAGCTATTCAATCGACAACCCCTTCCTCTCCTACTCTCTGTTATTCATCTCCTTATCCGTTTCATGTGATTTTTCCTACGGATGATGTGATCATGTCAATCAGGTCTATGGAAGACACTCCCTCGGGCGATGGGATCACCGCTCCATTCTCTTCCTATAACATGACACCATCGAGAGTTACCAATGGATTTTGACACTGTCGACCGTTGTTTTTATTTATTCAGTTCCTGAGTCATTACATGATTTTTTGTACGAAGGGAACTTGACCAACATTTCACCTATCATCTCTCTCGATATATCCATTAAACCTAGAGTCATGGAGAATGTTCCTATCGGGGCCTCGTGTTCTACTGATGAGGTCCACACGTATAAAGCCCTTTTCCAAGAGTTCTGCTACATTTTCTCTTGGAGTTACGAAGAGATGCTAGGTATCGATCTTGATATCGTTGTACATGAGATTAAGACATACCCGGACACTAAATCTATTCGACAGAGACTTCACCCAATCAACCCACGCAAAGATGTTGCTATCAAGCTTGAAGTTGAAAAAATTATTAAAGACAACTTTATTTATCCTGTGGCTTTGACTGATTGGGTATCCAATCTAGTTCCAGTGATTAAAAAACAAGGTACCATCTACGTTTGTGTAAATTATAGGGACATCAATAAGGCTTGTCCTAAGAACAATTACCCGACCCCTTTCATTGATGAAATCGTCGACGACTTTGCTGACAGTGAGATCTTCTCTTTGATGGATGGTTTCTCCAACTATAATCAGATTAATATTTTACTCGCGGACCAACACAAGACCTCTTTCATTTGCCCTTGGGGAACCTTTGCTTACTAGAAATTACCCTTTGGTCTCAACAATGTTGGCGCAACTTTTCAGCGTGCTATGTCTTATTCTTTCCATGATATTAAGCACAATGTGAAACCCTATCTTGATGATCTACCGGTGCATTCCATGCGTCATCAAGATCACCCGCCACATTTGAGGGCCATTTTTGTACATTTTTGTTATTATCGTATCCGCTTAAACCCACATAAATACATTTTTTGTGTGGAGTCTGATCGATTGCTCGGTTTTATTGTGTCAATACATGGGATTCGTCTATACCCCTTGAAGGTTGAGGCTATCCTTAATCTACCTCCTCCTTCCAATTTACTCCAACTCCAAAGTTTGCAAGGGAAGGAAAAATCTTTGCGTCATTTCATCCCCAATTATGTTCAACTGACGAAAGAATTCACTCAGCTACTCAAGAAAGGTTATGCGTTCGTATGGGAAGATACCATGGACAAAACCTTTGAAGCTTTGAAACTTGCCTTAACCCATTCACCATTACTGTTTCCCCCTGAGTATAGGAGGGATTACCTCCTCTACTTAGCTACTTCAGACTCTACTATTTCCATGGTCTTAATCCAAGAGGATGATTCGCATGACGATCATGTGATAAACTATTTGAGTCAAAGTCTCACGACTACCGAGACCAAATACCTACATGTAGACAAACTGGCCTTGGCAGCTGTTCAAGCTACCCAACATTTTCTTCATTATATCTTATAATGGAGAACCACTATTTTTTTCGATTGCAACCCTATGCAACATATCCTCAGCTGACAATTGCTAGGGGGAAATTACTCCAAATGGATAGTGATTCTCCATTAGTTTGACTTAGAGTTTGAACATGCTAAGTCTGAGAAATATTTATTTTTTGTTGAACTGATATGTGACCTTCCCTCCACTAAAACAAAAAATGTGGCAGAGGATTCCTTGCCTGACGAATCCCTTTTTCTGATCAGTTATGATGACGTATGGTACGGAGATATCATTATCTATCTCTAGACTCAAACTTTCTGACCTGATCTGTCTAGCACAGAGCATCATCGTATATGATATCAAGCCCGCCAATACATCATTCTGGGTGAAACCCTCTACCGCCGCCGTGTTGATTTCATTTTTCGACAATGTTTGACTTACGATGAAGTTGAGAAAGATTTGAATGACTATCACTCCAAAGCATGTGGTGGTCATATGTCTGGGTATGCCACTGCCCAAAAGATATTACAAGCGGGTTATCTTTGTCCTTCTTTGTTTAAGGATTGCATCACTGTTGTTTATAAATTCCATGCTTGCCAAAATTCAAATAACAAGATAAGATCTCATCCTACTCCCTTACATCATGTAGTTTCCATTGGTCCATTCAACAAATGGGGCATTGACTTCATGAGATGTAACCCTCACTCGGCTGGGGGGCATGGATACGTCATCGTAGCTGTGGACTATTTCACTAAATGGGTCGAGGTGATGCTTACATTTGATAACACCAGGAAAAATGCAACATTGGTCTTATTCAATCACATCATTACTCGATTTCGTGTCCCTCAAGCTATCATTACTAATCACGATAGTCATTTTCGTAATTTTATGATGTCTGAAATTACTGAAAAGTTGGGTCTTCACCATGAAAACTCAACCCCCTATTATCCACATGCCAATGGCCAAGCTGGAGCAATCAAAAAAGTTCTCATTACTATGCTTCGACGGATGATAGGAATTCATAAGACAAGATGGCACATGATACTATTATCATCATTATGGGCATATCAGACATTTGTCATGTCTTCCACGAGATTTACATCTTTCCAACTAGTTTATGGTATCGAAGTTATCTTGTCGATTGAATGTAAAATACCATCTTTGAAACTAGCCGTTGAACTTCTCCCCAATACCTCTGCCGAAGAAGAACATCTTTTGTATTTAATGCAATTAGAAAAAACCCGTTGCGATTCTTCTCTGGTTATTGAAACTCAAAAGAAATGTGTCAAAGCCCAATATGACAAGCATGTCAAGCCACGTGTTTTTTTTAAGGTGATATAGTTCTTCTTTATGAACATGATCATTATTTGCTAGGGGCCAGTAAATTCAAAGCCATGTGGCGAGGTCCTTACATTATCAAATGTGTGTTGGAGAAGGGAGCTTATGATCTAGTTGATTATGATGGAATCCTTTTGAGTGAGCCATGAAATGGGCTTTACTTAAAGAAGTACTATGATTAAGTCATTTTTGCATGAGTGCTTGTAATTTTAGTGTATCATGCTCTTGTATTATTTTTCGTTGTTTGGTTTTGACCCTCAGATACTTATCTGACATTGTGCTTGGTTTCCATATGTCAATGTCTTTGCTACCCTACATTGGCTTCGCTGATGGTGCTAGTCGTAGTACTCAGAACCTAACATCTGCTGCTTGGGAAATCTATGCACCTACGGATGAATTGATTAATCTACATGGTGTTTTCCTTTGTCGTGCAACTAATAATATTGTGGAATACAGTGTAGTCATCGAATTATTAACCGACGTTGTTTCACTTCGAATCCATCGTCATATTGTGTGACTCGATTCACAGTTAATAGTCATACAGTTGAGTAATGTCTACTCCATCCGAAGTCCTACATTATTAAGAGTATATTTACGAATTTGCCTCTTAGAACATCATTTTGATTACATTGAATATAAACACATTCTTAGATGTTTAAATACATTAATAGATGCTCTAGCTAATTATGTGTTAGACAGACATTTGAGAAATTTATAAAATCCAATCACACTTTGTATATAACAACAAGTAAGATGGTAGAAGACTCATATATATATATATAACGATAAAAGTTTTACAAAAAAGTGCTTTTTGTCCAAAGACCAAAATATCAAAAATGTGAAGCACGTGGCTTCATATAAAAATATAACATCAAGGATGTTGTGCGCTATAACATGCGAATGCCCGTGCTAATTTGTGGAGAAGTCGACCAATAGAAGTAGACACGCCCATTGCATGGCACTGATAATGCCTTGGGATATCATCGATAGAGGCATCCAGGATGTTCATAGTAAGCCCCTATATATTCTTCTCTGGAATCTTGTAGTTAGTAGCAACGACTCCTGCTACATCAACTCTCTCCCCTCACCTTTGGATGGGGGATGAAACTGGAGATCGATAAGGTCCCACATTTGCATCATTAAAAGGACATTTGATTAAGTCATCAGATAAATAACACATAAAAACATTTTATATTTAAAAAATCACAAAAAATTATAAAAACAAAATGTACTTCTTACCTATGTCCCCCCATTGGGAACCCTTAGGAAGAACCAAGTATGGATCACCTCAAAAGTCTAAACCGACATAATCATAGTCATCGACCATAAGCACTAGGTCCTCAACCAGTCAAAGAAAACATAATTATACCTTGATGATAGGACCAGTCACATGTCGTGCCATGAGGTCAACCCACCTCTTCATTCTTGGATCCTGTGGGGTAGGTATACCCCATTATACCTGCAAGCATAAATATGGGACCCTCTCTAGGAACAAGGACACCAAAATCAATCTGTATCTAAATTGTTTCAAGTCACCCCTCTTGCACTTGGTTAATTGTTTTTTCATGCTTCTGAGAACCCCGTCGCACCAGTTGAAAACTCAGGGCTCCATACATTCTAGCGCATATTGGAAGTAGCTTGGAAGAGCCTTATGGAGAGCTGCACTCCCTTCCATGCATGTGATGGTGTAGAGGATAGTTCATAGAGGCAAATCAAAAATGTCTCTAATAGCGCCTTTGGCGCTATGCTTCTGAGTATCGGGTACGCAATGCTCACTGATATAGTGACAGATAGGCTCACCACCCCCCTGCTACCTGTCAATGTAACTCGGGCCCCACAAAGAGACAAGCAGATAAAGAAGTAGATATCCTCGATATATAACGCAAGAATGTGAGCCCCTGCATAGAATACTTGCTGGTCCACATCCCACATGTGAACTAAGTATTCGAGCAACCTCAGCTGGGCCCTCATGCCCTAGATCTTGAATAACTTTAGCAGTCCACACTGTCAGAGGCCATTTACCATTCCTGGGTCGTTCATGAGAAATTAATATCCACCCTCATGCTCTCTCTCTTGCCATTCCAACATTATTACCCTAGAGAACCTACAATGGGACAAAAAAGAGAGATTAGCACCTTCATCTTCTCCTTGGAAATTTTTTATTGGAAAACACATCTAAAAATACTTTTTGATTTACGCATGTTGCAGGCTAGGACATCCGTACAATATGAAGTTGTCGTAGTAAATCCTTAAGGCCGATTATGATGACCTTGTGTCGTCGCAAGACACGATATAGGGTGCCTGCAATGACCTCCCCGTGCGAGTACCCTTGCCAACTGAACCCAAAAATCCATTTCTAACAAATGAAAAACAAAAATTGATCCATGAAAAGTTGAAAGAGATGAAAATTACCTGTTCTGCAAAGACCATTCGTCAAATGATCAACTGTCCCTTCTGCAATCCGCAGTGGAAGTTTGAGGTAAAAAGGGGGTTTTGGAACAAATTTTGGGTGGAGTAACAATGGAATGGTAAAATGTAGTTTTTACCCAAATTTTGTTAACTTTTTACTTTTCCATTTCATATTTTATATTATTTTAATATATTCCACCTACACCCTAAATTTCTAACGACATTGCAAGAGTTTGGTTTTTTGCAGATGAAAAACCTAGAAGTGAAATATTGAATAAGGATATGCCTTTTGGGTTTTCTTTTATACATTTTTCTCATGTACATATCCTTTTAGAGTTTTTCAAGAAAAACTTTGAGCTTGGTTTTTGCTCTTTCTCATGCTCGTAAAATCAATGAGAATGTAATCGAGTGTACTTTTATCACTTTTTCATACTTGTAAAGGTTTTACAAAAAAGGAACCCCCTGGAGTTCCCTTTAATCTCTTTTTAGACTCTCTAAACATCAAAAGATTGACGAGAAACCTTGTTCTTTTCATGCTCATAAAAGTATTTGAAGAAAAAATTTGATGAGCAGTAGGTTATCACTTTTTCGGTCTCATCAAATTAACTTATGAAAAAAGAATTTGTGGAGTCCTCTTTAAGTGTTTTTCAGACTCTTTAAACATGAAAAACCCCCGAGTTTTCTCTCATTGGACTCATTAAATGAGCATCGAAATACCCATATGGGACCGAACCACTCCTTCTTAGGGTTCATTAAACATACTTTGAGGGACTCATCTAAAGAATGAGCTTACATCAACAAGCATATGTTATCATCCTCAAACTTGCTTAAAAATAAAGAGGTACTCGCCAGAAATGGTGGGGGAAAATTTGGGAAAGAAATGTGTCTCTGTATCCATGTTAGTGGCAGTAATAGTTTCTCTTGAACATGACACCCCCCTTCATCATTGAATCTGGGTTGGGAGATCCATTTGTCTCTCGTTTGACCATCTGCATGTCCATATTTTGGGTCCTCCTTGAGTCAATGTTGCCAAGACCATTGTCATGTCATTCATATGTTCAAGAGAAGTCCAGCCTTAATAAGCCTCTTATCGAGTTGGCCATCTGCAGTTATAAATTTTCTACCATGCCGACCTTCCCTATGTCATTTTCAAATCACTTCATACTCAGATGTACCTCAAATCTATTACTTATTTCGTGTCATTGATGGGGGATACATCAATGCCCTCTTGTTACGAGTCTTTTCCTATCAACTTCAACTCATTATCCAGGAACAAGACATAAAAATCATTCAGTACCTTAGAGCTTGCATGCCTCAATGGCAGGTTTCTTCGCTTTCAAAAGTGGGTTCACATCATTGACCTCTTATTGGGAGATTCCATCGAGTGTTCGAATTCAACTCATTTATTCACATTAGTTGTAATGTACTAGGGTACCTTGGGATTCATTGACATCAATGGTGATTTTCCTTGCACTTGTTAATGGTTTTCATCATTGACTAGTAATCAAGTGGTTTCTACCATGTTTGACTTCAGCACCTATAATCACATGGTTAGATTTGTACTTAGGAATGACCGAATTGAAGACCCTGGATCACCCCATTTCATTCCAGGTTCAGACACAGTATTCATGATTTGTATTGACACATATATCCACTTTGTATGTCTCGTGGCTATGTCTGAATTTGAATTCTTTAGAGCATATACCACTGTCTATTTTGGGTGGCTATGCCGATTCACCTTGACATGGATCCACAGTGTATATTTAGTGGCCATGACTCATTTGATGTTTTGTAATTTGAGTACAAAAATGCCTATCTCGGACGGTGGTATATTATTATGTTGATGCTTGACTGTTTGCAGGTTCCCGAAAGATGAACTCATTGTTTCTGACACACACATTCTACAAAGGAAGACGCTTTGTAGAGTGAGAGAACCCATGCTTATTTGAGAAATAATGAGATGAAGGACAATGATTTTGTGAGTGAAACTATCCTATATGGATAGTGCTTGTCATGTTGTTTCCGGTGGTATGTTGAACATCACATAACTCCTCACGGTTAGAGAGTTATGACCATATGAAGTTGGAGAACCCTCATGAGTCTTATAGAAGCTGCCAAGAGTCAAAGTGCTTCGCAAAAGGAAATTATTTTAAATGAAGAATCACTAAAATAAGGAAAGTGTAAGACTACATGAATATATAAATAAGAGACAAAGCTCACTCATAAAAACACACTTGTACATATTGTATAACTATTTTCTTGTGTAAAGATTCTTGTAAATACTTGTGGATACATTTGAAGTGAAGAACGTCTGAGGTAGCATGAAGGGTTGACAACGAAATTCTAGGATTCACATAAAACCCTATTTTATGAGGTGTACGTAGGTTGTTTGTGTATAGGGTGTATACACATACGTGGGTTGGTTGTGTATAGAGTGCGTATGTACATAGGCTAGCTGTGTATAGGGTGTGTACACGTACGCGGGCTGTCTATGTATAAGGTGAGTGCATACGTACATGGGTTGGTTGTGTATAGGGTGGGTACATGTATATAAATCCATGAAACTTTAGAAGATGAAGGTGCAGAGGTTCTAGATTATGAGATCAATCTCCCAGGAAGGTCTAGAGTGCTCAGATACATTAGATCCATCCATTGGTTCAAAAGGTATGTATTATTTATATGAATAGTTGGATTTTGATGTATGCATGAGGAATGGAAATGGAGATTTGAGGATTCTCCCTAGAGAGACTAGTGGCTACATGGGATCTTTTGTATAAGTCAAATCTATAGAAATACAGTATTGATATATTTATCATTGATACTTCTTGTTGAGGCACATCTTGTATTTCTTGGCATATGGCTAAGAGTTTTTATGGTACATGGTTCAGATCTTGAATTTATTAATGTATTGAGAAGTTGAATATGAGAAAGGTGTTGATGACTAATATCATGTGAGGGATATTATACTTGTTCATTATTACACATACCTATATGGCAAATGACTAGAGAGAGACATAATTGCCTTGAGTAGAGGTTATGAAGATGCATGCACATGGTACAGTTATAGTCTAGATACAGTGACATGTTACAGATCTATGTGAAAGAAGTTACAGAGGGTCAGAAGTTTTCAAGTGAGAGGAAACCTAGTTTCAAAAAGAATACATAGGATGCATAACAAATAGGGCACGTACATATGCGGGATGCATAACAGATAGGGAACGTACATACATGGGTTGCATAACTATAGGTTACGTATTCATTGTAATTTTGTAGATACATGTTCAGTTCATGTATAGATTGATTACAGGGCAGTTGTACAGATTGGATATAGGTCAGTGGTACAGGTTGATACATTTGTACAACAATATATCTCATAGTGACAGGTTGACATTGGTTCCATCATACTACATCTACTTCAGGGTGGCAGGATGGGGCAAGGACAGGTGGTTGTAGCCACCTTTCGGTTGTATCCGGAGAACATAGGGTGTTGTACCCTCCTTCTGGTTGTAGCCAAAGAATTGGGGAGTTGGAGCTTCCCTCAGGTTGTAGCCTGAGAAACTAGGGGTTTGGAGCTTCCTTCTAGTTTCAGTTGGAAAACAAAGGAAGTTGGTGCTTCCAATGAATGTAATTCTTTAAGACATATAAGAAAAATCATTCTATGGTTTTCTCCCGATTTGGGTTTCCACGTAAAACACTGGTGTACTATGTATGTGTGTGATTATTCATTTCTTATTGCCCATTATTGGATAATAAGACTACATTGATATAACACTTGGATCAATTTCGATAAAAAGGATTATATTTTCACTATTATTGATTCACCCCCTCTCTCAGTAATCCAACAATTGGTATCATAGTAGGTTCCTTCATAAATCAGCTTAACCACTGAAAGGTAGATCATGGAGAGTACCAACTTATACAAAAATGGAATACCATAGTTTGATGGACAGAAGTATGTCTTTTGGAGCATAAGGATGAAGACATATATACAGGCATAGGGATTTCATGTTTGGCAATCAATTGTAGATGGATACACAACATCAACAGTTCCACCAACAAATGAAAAAGTAGTAAAACTTGGTGAGAATAATTCCAAATCCACAAATGCATTTTTTAATGGTCTC
The DNA here is from genome assembly GCA_032191745.1 of Picea mariana. Taxonomy (NCBI): domain Eukaryota; kingdom Viridiplantae; phylum Streptophyta; class Pinopsida; order Pinales; family Pinaceae; genus Picea; species Picea mariana. The sequence goes on along the minus strand of JASDQU010739442.1, from coordinate 101,240 downwards.
AGTAATATGGTATTCACCAAATTTGCACACTGTAAATCCGTTGAAGAGATTTGGGACAAGCTTCTAAATGTTTATGAAGGAGATACAAAATTCAAAGCAGTAAAGTTTCAAACTTACAGAGGTCAATTCGAACAACTAAAAATGAAGGAAGATGAAGATATCACAGCCTATTTCTTACGAGTCGATGAAACAGTAAATGCAATCAAAGTATTGGGAGAATAAATTGAAGAATCTATAATTGTTCAAAAGGTACTAAGATCTCTTCCTATGAGATTCAACTCTAAGATATCAGCACTAGAAGAAAGATCAGATCTAAACTCAATAAGCATGGACAAACTGCATGGAATATTCATAGCATATGAAATGAGAACTGAACAAGAAAATCCAGATGTAAAAGGAGCAGCCTTCAAAGCATCCAAAAGATCAAAGAAAAATAAAAAAGAACAAGAAGAATGTAGTAGCAGCAGTGATGTCTTGGGAGATGATGAAGAAGTGGCCAACTTCGTCAAAATACTAAACAAGGGAACCAACGGTAGGTATAGAGGTAAGCTTCCTTTAATTTGTTTTAATTTTGATGGTATTGGTCATTTTTCTAAAAAATGCCCTCATAAGAAAAAGAGAAATGATGAAAGCTACTCAAAAGGAAAACACACATATAAAGGAAAAATAACTACAAAGAAATATTTCAAGAAAAGCTTATGCATCAAAGAAGACATCTCATCATCAGATGAAGATGAAATTAGTGATAGTGAGACAAGAAGAGTTATATTCATGGCAGTAAAAGATTTTGACAAAGCAGACTCCGAAGAAGAATATGAATAAGTTGAAGAAGGATATGAAGAAGTCGAAGATGAAATTGAAGAGGTAGAAGTTGACTATCGAGAAGAATTAATGTGTGTCATAGAAGTTATCAGAAGAGAAAAGAAGAAAAACAAGAAACTACAAGCAGAACTAGACAAGAAAAGGGACACTCGAGAACTAGAACAAATGATCACAAAATTGAACATTCAAATAGAAAAATATAAAACAATTGAAGAAGCACTCAAAGAACAACTAGAAGAAAATTACAAGATCATTGGAAACTTGGAAGCAAAGATCGTCACACTAAGAAAGGATATTCAAAAGAAAAATATGCATAATAGATCAAAAGTTCTGGATGACATTATCAACAGTTAAAAATCTCATCTTGACAAGTCTAGACTTGGATACAATCAGACATAAAAGGGATCAAGATCCAAAACAATAGAGAAAGAAACAAATCCAAAAATCTATGCATAAAAAATCAAAGGGGAGATGAAGATATATAAGGAAGATTATAGGGACACTCCTCCACCGAGAAGATTCAGATTTCAGAATCAACAACAGACAGATAGGCCTCAAGAAGAATAAGGATTCATAAGAGCACCTCCTTTTATAAGATATTCAACTTCTAGGTATCAAACTATATTTTTTGTTTTATGTTATGCATGTAATAATTTTGTACATAAAGATGTAAATTGTAGACCTAAAAATAGGAACAATGACAACTTTAAGAGTCATACACAAAGGGGTTATTCAATAATACCTAGTGAAACACAAAGAAGAAGTTACAATAGGTTTGAATCCTTGAGCACTGAAGTGGAATGTTACAAATGTAACAATTTTTCCCACATGGCCAAAGATTGTAGAATGATAGTCCCTCCTAAAGAAACTCAATAGAATAACAACAGTCACAGATAAGAACCTCATAAAACAACATGGATAAGAAAGCAAGATCAATATAGCAATGAAGAATGCACAGTCGCTCTACAAGATAAGCAGAAGAAACAAGGCTGGTATGTTGACATTGGGTTTTCAAAACGCATGACAGGTGATAGAGAAAAATTTATTACATCATGAAAGGAAAGAAATGGATCAGTCTCCTTCGGAAATGATAATTCAGCCAAAATCATTGGAGAAGACACAGTCTGAATTGGGAACAAGAATGAAAAGGCACAAAATTTTCAACTGGTAGAAGATATGAAGCATAATATTCTAAGTGTGAGTCAAATGTGTGACGAAGGTCATAAAGTTACTTTCGATTCACAAAAGTATGAGATAAGAAGAGAAGGTTCAGGGAAATTGGTCGGTACAGTTGCAAGAACTTCAAACAACATATATGTGTTAAGTGCAATTGGAAATGAAAAGTGTTGTCTAGGAAAGAAAGATAAAAGTTGGTTATGGCATAGAAGAATGGGTCACATGCACTTTGATAACCTTGTCAAAATCAGCAAAAGAGAAGCAGTCAGAGAAATGCCCCAAATCACAAAACCAACCAACACTTTATGCAAGAATTGTCAACAAGGAAACCAAACAAAGACCAGGTTCAAATCAAAGGAATATTCAACAACAAGACCACTAGAAATTGTGCATACTGATCTAGTTGTACCAACTGTTAGACGTCAAAATTACTCAACTGGATAAGTGTCGCATGTTCCTCTCGATTGTCGTAAGTGTCGCATCTTCCTTACAACTTTCGCAAGTGTCGCAAGTTGTTCACAAGTGTCGCAAACTTTGTTCAAGCATACTGCCATAACAACGACACTAAGGAGGCACTTAACACATCTCATATACTTGATTTGGAGAAGGGGAACTGGTTAACTGAAGTCAAGGAACTCTTATCACCTGAGAAGAGCTCTTAAACAAAGGTTCTGAGGGTGAGCGCTCCCCTACATCAGCCTTAGGAGTGTTGACACTCTCCTATAAGGCTTCAGGGAGCGTTATAACGCTTGCCTGGCCCTCTGAAGGAGCGCTATCGACCTTTGGAGCGCTGGTGCTCCCCTCAAGCTTCCTAGGGAGCGCTACAACGCTCTGATGCCCCTTTTGAGGGAGCACTGCCTAATCTGAGGCAGTAGTTGGCCCGTTGAGGAGAATAAGGGGAGGATCTCTCAAGTTTAGAAGGTAGTTGCATTCGAATTCTTGGTTCCATCAGAAGATCCCTGATCTAAGGAGGAAGTTCCTCAACTTTTTCTAAAGATAACTCAAGAGGTTAAGCTCCTCTTAACCTATATAAGCAAGCTCTATGATGGTGAAAAGGCGGAAGAATTGCTAGCATCAAACCTATGATCTCATAGGGAACACACAGTCAGTCAAAGGAGAAGTGATCAGTGAAGATGCTATCATCCAAGTTGTGGATCTTTCGAGCAAGTGTTAGACAAAGGGGACTTGATGAAGCTGTCGCATTCGCATCTACGATTGTAAGTACTACTGTCGTTATTCTCATCAATATGACATGCTTGGCCTGTTTCTTTCTAGTTTGTGTCTGATCTCACATGAACCTATCATTCATAGATAAATCTGTTTTTCAAGCTAACATCAATAGAGTAGGAAGCGGTCATACTTTGTTTGTCTACAGAACTCAGCGAGGAGCGAGATTTCGGAGGTCGATTTGGAGCGTGCAGGGACAAACATTGATAAAAAGGTACTATTGTTCTCCTTCCTTCTCATGTGCTACTTTGTATGGATTTGAAAGGAATTCAGTGTCCACATTAATCACTTTTTGTCTTAGAGTAGGGTCTAGCTCTTTGAGGCAATCTACCTGTCCGCAGGGAGATTTTCCTACAACACCAACTACAACAAATGGCTTAAAAGGTGAGAGATACTTTATGTTATTAGTTGATGATTATGCAAGAATGACTGTAGTTTTATTTCTCAAGAACAAGTTAGAAGCTTTTGAAAATTTCAAGATCTACAAGGAAATGGTTGAAAATGAGATGGATTCAAGAATCAAATGCTTGAGATCTAAAAATGGAGGAGAGTTCACTTCAAAGGAATTTATGAACTATTGCATCAGTCATGGAATAAAAAGGCAATTCTCTATTTCTAGGACACCTCAACAAAATGGAGTTGTTGAAAGAAAGAACAAGACAGTACATGAAATGGCTCGAACAATGCTAATGGATTCCAAATTGACAGATATATTTTGGACACATGCAGTGCATACAACAGTTCACATTCGAAACAAAGTAATTCTCAGAAACAACACTGATAAAACTCCCTACGAGCTATGGAAAGGAAGACCAACAAATGTGAAGCACTTCAGAGTTTTTGGAAGAAAATGCTACATCAAAAGAGAAGATGACAGAATGGGAAAGTTTGACTCTCATGTGGACAAAGGAATACTTG
>JASDQU010739442.1:22772-32892 GCA_032191745.1 Picea mariana | reverse complement strand
TGATAGATACAAAACCACTTTCACTACACGTTGGGGAACATTTTCTTATGAACGCATGCCTTTTGGCTTATCTAATGCATATGCCACCTTCCAAATAGCTATGCAGATATCTTTTGATGATCTGATCGGTAATATTATCAAGGTTTACCTTGATGGCTTGACTGATTATTCAAAGAACCGACTAGATCATTTTGGTCATCTTAGAAAAGTTCTCATGCGATGCAAAAAGTTTGGCATTTCTTTAAATCCTTCTAAATTTATTTTGGCGTTACCAAGGGTAAGCTCCTTGGACATATTGTTTATGATTCAGGAATAAGCATAGATCCTGAAAGGATTGCTGCTATTCTGAACCTTCCTGCCCCCACTTCCAAAAAGGAGGTTCAAGCGTTTATGGGCATTATCAACTTCGTTCGTAGGTTTGTTCCTGATTTTGCTTTAATGTTCAAACCAATTCATAATATTCTAAACCAAGATCGCTCCTTTTCATGGACTGAAGACATCAAAAATGATTTTGTAAGTATTACGAAGGAAATCAGTTCTGCACCAGTTTTGGCAAAATCGGACTTTGAAAAAGATTTTATCGTATACACCAATGCCACCGAGGAAGCAATTTTTGCTATTCTCTTACAATGTGATGACTAGAATAACTAAAAACCAATAGCTTACATGAGTCAAATCTTATCAGATGATGAATTCAAGTATTCTTATATTGAAAATCATGCTTTTTCTCTTGTTAAATATGTGGAGAAATTTTGCCACTTTATCCTAGGCAAGCACACACAGGTAAAAGTCCCTTTGCATGCTGTCAAGTTTTTGATTTCATAGACTTATCTTTCAGGGAAGATTTCACATTGGCTTGCCAAAATCCAAGAGCATGATTTAACCATCATGTCTTCAAAAACAAGTAAGGGATGAGACTTAGCCCTTAACTTAGCTCAACATGTTGAAGAAAGTGAAGAAATTGACTATCAAAATAATCCTCTTTCAACACTGTCTTATATTGAGAGTCAAACCCTTTCTATAGTTGAACATCCCTGGTATAAAAATTTGGTGTATTACTTGCAATATCATAAATTCCCATATGATTTAGATACTCATCAAAGGAGAAGGCTTCGTCTTGAATCTTCCAGATATATTATTTTAGGAGACTTGTTGTTCAAGTGGTCTGCTGATGGTATATTACTTTGATGTGTGAATAAGGAGGAAGCAAAAAAATTGTTACAAAAAACTCATGGATCTTCAGATTTTGTTATTCATGTGGGTGGCCACTTTTCTGCTAAAACTATTGCTTTTAAAATCATCAGAAAAGGTTATTATTGGCCTTCAATTTTTCGATATTCCTATAACTTCTCAATATCTTGTGACAAGTGTCAAAAATTCGTTGGGAAAGAACATCTTTTTTCCATGCCTTTGCAACCTGTCCTCCTTAATTTTCCTTTTTCTAAATGGGGTCTGGAATTTATCGGTCCTATTAATCCTCCATCTTCACTAGGGCAAGTTTTTATCTTGACAACCACAGATTATTTCACTAAATGGACTAAAGTTGTCCCACTTAAACAATCATAATATGAACACGCAATTTATTTCCTTCAAACTTATATTTTCTCCATATTTGGAAGTCCTTTAGAAATTATTACAGATAACGGTCCCACTTTCATTTCCATTAAATTGAATCAGTTTTTAGCTAAGTTGGGGGTCAAACATTTCACCTCATCAAATTATTACCCTCAAGGAAATGGGCAAGTCGAGTTTACTAACAAAAATTTGGTTAAGATCATAAAGAGGCTCATCGAAGATAAGCCTCGTCAATGGCACACCCTCCTCACTTATGCCCTTTTGGTAGATCTCACTACTACCAAGGTAAACAAATATTGCACTCCCTTTCAACTTGTTTATGGTCAAGAAGTTATTTTTCCTACTGAAATGGAACTTTCTTCTCTATGGCTGATGCTACAGATCGAAGAATTAAATTATTCTAATGTCCCTCAAAAGATAAATGCACTRTTAGATTTGGAGGAACAAATAATGTTTTCCTTGGAAAACATAAAGAGAAGACAACAAACCGTGAATAAATATTTCAACAAAAGTGCAAAACATGTCAAATTTAAAGTAAATGAGAAAGTATTTCTTTGGGATTCATCCCATGCTGACAGAGGAAGACATTCGAAATTTCAAAAATTATGGCTTGGTCCTTTCAAAATCGCTTTTGTCCTGGGCGCAAATTCTTATCTTCTAAAAGACTTGGAAGAGCGATTATTTTCCTACAGTACCAATGATTCCCACTTGAAACATTATGTGRAACCAKCTTGAAATATAAACGTTGCATGGAAGTCACTACTGTATTATAGTTTTCTGTTTCATTGTTTTGGTTTTGCTTTGCTGTTTTTCATTTTYTGCTTTTTCATTTCTGTTGTTTTTCTTTTGTTGTCTTCCTTTTTGTTTATTAGAAATAAACTATGGACCAATTTTKCCACAACGATGCTATTATGTAAGTATTGTTGATCAATAACAATCAAGTTACACAGATATCATGATGTCCCCCTTGTCGACATCACTGCAATTTATTTATGCTTCCAGTACTGTTGTTAGATAGATGATTGGATTTTCATCCCTACTTTCTGCTATCCCTTTCTTCCCTCCACCCTGAGATTCAAAATATCATATCGGAAATTTTTCTCCTTTTAACAAGAAATAATTTTACTATGACTGATTGAATGTTATGCATACAAGAGAAAAATCCCTCATACGTAACACTTTTCATGAGCTATTCCCAAATTCCCGAATCATTTTTTCCCTTAAAATGCCTCACTCCCCCTGTTGCATAATCATTCTGGTAAATAATTCTTTGATCTATGGTTCACCTGGTCTGCAAAACTAGACATTCTAAGTTCTTAATATGTTGGAAACAAATTTACTTATGGAGTCGCTAGTTTGTTGATGCTTGAAAGTGAAAAGATGGATACTATGTTTGCAAATGATTGCCAAGTTTTATTATTTAACTATATTAATAATATACTAGTAGGTGGGACCCTAGTTTTTAACTTATGACACTATGATGGAGAAGTGACACTTATATTTTGTTTGCCTATGTTTTGGTTTCTACACAGATTTCTACAGCTCATTTGCTTCAAATCATGGTTAAAATGTTTATGGTAATATGTGGTGGTTGGGTGATTGAAACAAGGAATAATTTGGTCTTGATTATCTCTCATGAATTATGATTATGCTGTCTTTTGGATGAAAGAATTACACTTCAGTTTTAATGTTGATATTGCATATTGTCCATAGCAAAGATTGGGTGATCTCGACCCTTGCTACTATTGTATGCGCATTGGTTGAGTTGCAATTTGGTTGTGTTCCTAGCAAGTTTTCATATGAAAAAAATTGATAGTGGCAAGGGGTGGTGCAATTTGAACTATCACGCACTTTGCAAATTGTGATTTGGCAAGTTTGGATATTTGGTTCTATTAATGGTTTTTAATGTTAATGGATGGTGAGATGGCTAGTGGGTTTGGCTCRTACTAAGGTATGAATGAATATCTGAAGGAAGAAGTGACATGCAGTAAATGYAGGTCACTCAAACTCCCCTCGAGCCTGCCACCCTAGTCATTCTTGCATTTTKCTYTGTTAGTTGCTGCTGCTCCGTCTTGCCCGATCATGGAGGAAGTATACAACCTTGGTTTTTCTCCTCACGCAATCTTTTACAGGTGTGGGGTTTTCTTAMTTTTCCATCCATGAGATTTTCTCTTCCCTTAAATCAAATGTTGGCTYTGGTTGCTTGTGGTCTGTGTAATTCTCAAATTGTTATGATATTTTTGGAACTATGTATTTATGGTTTCATCCTTGGTTTCCTGTGGTGGTTTTTCTAAGAATGTTGGCATTACAAGATGGTCGCGGTGTCCTTATTTTGCGTAATTGTTCGCAGGGAATTGCTGAGTAAAATTTGTGGTTGAGCCTACCTTGCCTATGGTTCTGTATTGTGGGTTTGGCCTCCCTCTTGAAATGGGTTATCTCAATCAGCCTTACCTCTGGGTTTTGTGAATACCCCACCTATAGATTGAACATTTTTGGTCTCTGTGGTTAGTATACCTGAGCCATATTTCGACCCTGTGGATGTTTAAGTGAAATATGACTAAAACCTTTCGTGCCTTGYCTCGGAAAAACCATCAGTTGTTAACCTGCTTTCTTATAACCTCACTGTCACTATTGCATGGTGAACATTATACAAATATATTGACATTACTTACCTAGATTTTGATGGGAGCACTATTCGTGCTATTTTGGTTGGGCACAGGTTTTTATTTGGTCACTCGTTATGCTGTGTTGAAGGAAGTGTTGGTTTCATTTTTTCTTTGGAAGTTAAAGTCTTTTATATGAAGCACATGTAGTTGATAGCATTGTTGTGAATTATTTTTATATTATCAATGATCGATTATAATAAGGCACATGTGGAATGAGTTGTCTGTGCTACGCAACTGCCAAACCCTCTGTTTAAATTCCCCCGCTGTCTCTACCCTTATTGTCATTAAGACATATCGAAAACAACACATTATAGTGAAAGCGTTGCTTACTCCAGTTCGAGTTGATGAGAGAACTATTCTTGCTCGATTAATTGGGCACAAGTTTAGTTGGTCCCTTGCTTGGAAATTGTGGAAAGGAGTCTGTCCTTACCTATTCATTTAAAATTACGGTTGTTGAAGCTTGTGTTCCTGATAACAAATATTATTTTTTAGTTAAATCGTTATGCTTATTGTTAAAAAAAATTACCTGTGTTCGAAATGTCTAATGCTCGAATCGATTAATACTGCCCATAATGAAATTAGAAGAAGTTGCATTGAACGATGGTTAGATTAATGATGAATATGAGTTTATTTGGGAGCACCGTGTGTGACCCTTTTGGATTTAAAGGATTATTACTGGGGTTGATGTTATGAATCGTGGCTCAAATACTATTGTTGTATTCCTGTAGTGATTATGATGTTGTTCGTCATTTCTGTTATATAATGATAATATGGTTACTGTGGTTAAATAATTCTGGGCATATCAAATAGTTACTATGTAAAATAATTTGGATTCCAATGAGAAATTTTGTTAAATAAGGCATCAATTTGAATTATTGTTTTGGAAACATAATATTGTTTAAACTTCGAAATTCTGGACATAGATAAATTTTGATTTCATCAGAGGTAGCATGTTTGATTTCTTTTCACTTGAACAATATACATAAAGTTTCCCTATCATTCTACCATTTTTTTCTAATTACATTCCCCCCACGATCTCGATTTCACTTATTTCATCCATGTTCTGTGATATAAATTTTAAAAGAAAAAGTATGTGTGGAAGTGAAAGAAAGATAACATAGCAAGGGTTGATGACTGATATTCTTGATATTTTTATACATAGTTCATTTTTTGGTTAATTGTTGAACAATATTCATATATTTATCCCCTATCATTCTATGATTTTTTGCTAATTACATTCCCTCCATATTTCCCATGAACCCTATAATTCCCTGTTCACATGGCAATTAATGAATGATGTGTTATGGATGGATTTGCATGTATCTTGTGTCAATATTGGAGCCAAATTTTGATTCATGTAAGCAAAGTGTCCTGTATGGTTTATTAAGAGCTTCATTACTGACAAACTGTTGCTACAGGATGAGATTTTTAAGTAGAGGCAACAATGGTTGAAATAACAGAGGCAAGAGAAACTGGAATTGAGCCCATAGGAGGCCTATATTTTCTATCCATTTTGACGCTGAACTGCAAGAATTGAACCAACTGTTCCAATCTGAGTTATTTAATTGGTTTGGACATGGAATAATGCACCCTCGACCAAAAATACCCCCTTTCCAACCTCCTCAGAATATTCATGGCATTCCCGTTCCTCCACATGTGTCTTTGCAGCCCGAATTCCCCACAAATGACAGTTGGAAAGAGATTTTCAACCAGCACGTCTCTCACCATCATGGTTGGCCCACTATGTCATTACCTTTACCACCACTTGTTAATCTCAATGCCCAAATTTTCCGTGCTATTTTACCAGTTCAGTCTTCACACGCCAGTAAGATATTGAAAACTGATATTACCCAACCTATGCAAGACAAAGGAAAAACAGTTGCCTCCCCTTCTTCTCCCTCCACCGATTCCTCAAAATTTGTGTCTTCCCGTCTTCATTTAAAGGATGACTTCTCCCATGCAATCATCAAGATACAACCCCAAGAGTCCAATCAGCCACGAGCTACTTCAGAAAAGTCTAAGGGAAATAATAGTCAAAAATGGAAAATTACCTCACAAAGTAGCAAATATGGTTTTTAAATTATGTTTTATATGATTTAGTTGATGAGGACAATGTTTAATGGTTTTCATCATTTTTGGACAACAAGCCCAATTTTTTATATTTTGTGGATAATGTGGATATATATTCTTTTTGGATATGATATAAGTTATTGTTGATATTTAAATATCTAGTCTAAAAGTTATTCAAGGGAGTTACAAGGGTGACATATGGTCAAAATGATTATCTTTTGTGTGTTATATTTCATGATTTAAAAAGAAGATATTCACAGGAGTCACAAGGGGTCCCACCTACCTAGTTATTATTAATTAAGACCCTTAAMTATATTATTATTATTATTATTTATTTCTCCTAAACTAATTAGTTAAKTTAAATCAACTTAACTAAAGAAAATAGTTGAACTACTTCAACTTATTGGGAAAGAATAAAAGATCAATGAGAAGAAGAGACAAGGGGGAATAGAAGGAGAAAACAAGACTAAGGTTTTCTCTTTAGTTACATGAGATAGTTTCAGTTTTCATTCATTTCTGAGTTTATTCAAAGCCTAATTCTCTTCTTGACAATGAGGTCTCATTGTAGACATCAAGGTTTAAGACTGAACCACACTTTTCAAACACTTGTTTTATAGGTTTTGATTCATCCTTGATAGTCTGTGTATTCTTGCCTGTGTGTGAATTAAGTTTCATGGATGATAAAGGATATCTTGCAGAGTCAAAATGGCAGCAGTTTGTGGCATGCTGATCCAAATTATTAATTTTAATTTTACTTTACTGTCAAAGTCTTTTTGTATGATGTTCATCAGGGATCTCTAAATCAGACTTTGGTCCATGCCCTCACAGGGGTTTTGTAAAGAGAAAAACACTTTTGGTATCTCAGAATGAAATAAAGTCAGATTTTTATTTTGTCTCATACATGTGTATTCGTGACTTGGTGTTACTTTTCGAATTTGATCTCCATGTTTACTTTATCGCAAAATCCATGTACATTCCCATAGCTTTTATAAATTTCAGTTTATATTGCAACATATTTAAATTATAAATCAGCATCAGTCCTTGTAATTAATACCTGCAGATTGAGTGAATATTTTGAGGCTATAAACCCCGGGTGGCATTCCCAACTATCTTGTCCTAGCCAGGCAAGATCTGAAAATGATTGAGTAAGGTAACCCATACCTTTTCCTCAACACCCCTAACTAGAATAATTCATTAACTAACTTATTGTTGTTGCAAATCATTTCTACAACCATACTAATTCATGCTAATTTGTTGCATTCACCTACATAACTTGCACCTATCTCACTCAGAAATTGCTTGTGACAATTGTCAGTCAATCTACTAGATAAATGCTAAGTTTACATGGTGTTTCCTATCAATTTTGAGCACTAGAATTTGCTGTTGTTACAAAAGATTGCTACAAGCATCTAACTACAATAAATTCTCTGCATAAGTGACATTAAATGCTATCTAGTCATTGCCAAATTTGCTTGGGACAATTAATTATCATTCAACCTAGATAAAACTACATTTTCTTGTCTTTTTCAAGCAAATTCAAAGCATTTTTTTTGCGGTTGTTACAAAATACTTATTGTTGTTGTAAACTATTACATTGCTGTAATTTTATATCAGCTAGCCTATTTTTTGAGGGTTCATGGTCTTAAGAGGCACTAAAATCATATTTTGTACTTGAAAGCTACCATATTTTCTTTGTTGTCTTGTTCTGGGCAGGTACACTCCATTTTTACCATTGCTTCATCCCTTAAAGACCTTAAGAACCTTTTGACTTGAGTGACCAATGAGAGGGGGGTTTTCTTGCATCCTTTCCTTAGTCTTATCATCCCTTTAGGTCACTGAGGACATCTCCCCTGTGGTAACTTTGATATACTCCTAAACAAAAAGGAGTTTCCTATTAAGGTGACAGTGATAGGTCACCCCATGTTACACCAATATTTCATTCACTTGCCTTGGGATTTGGGGAAGTTCAGATTGTGCGATAAAATTTTGGCGCTGTTTCTAGGGAACACTGAGTCAATATTCCTCAACGACACAATTTCGATAAGCCTTTATCCAAAGCCTTCTTTTCACAAAGCTTACCGAGAGACTCCACTGAGGTTGATTCTCTCATTCCTTTGATAATCCTTAAAGAGGATATCTGGAGACTCCACTAACCTTTTCCAAGGTGCCACATTACTCTCAATTTTGTGATATTTCGAAGTTATGGGATCATGGCGCCCTGGGAACAAGTGTATCCGACTATTGATTTACAATTTTTTCAAGGATACCCACATTATTTTGATGCAAAATGGTTAAACGACTTTCCAAGATTTGGAGGCCTCCCAATTACTCACATTGTAGAATTCTTGAAGTATGTACGTGAGATAGAATTGGAAGGGGAGGATGTTCTAGTAAAATTGTTCATACTTTCTCTGCCATCTTTTTTGCAATATTGGTTTAAGGGTTGTTGCGAAGATATGGGTATATCATGTTTCGTAGACCTCGTTAGTAGGTTTATTGAGTTTGTCAAACCACAGTGCCAGAAATATGAACATGCCCTTCAAAATCTCACAGTGTCCCTAAAGGACGAAGGATTCACCAATGAGATTGTGGAAGATCTTAGGGATGTGTACCATAGTCAATACCAAGAACCCTCTGATATAGAAGGAGATATTTATGAAGAAATTTGTTAACCCCTTGAAGAGGAATAATATTTTTCCCATGATTCGATAAAATACAGTAAATATTTAACTAAAGAAGTGAATAATGAGGATGAAGCATTAGTATCCGCTCCTCTGTCTGATGAAGCTCTCCAAGATCCTATCTCTCCTACACAAGATGAAGAGAATGAGGTGAGCCATTTTCCTTTCTAGTTTTTTGATAACACTTTATTCTATGATTCAAAACGTGAAGAAGTAAAGGAACCCTTGGAAGAGCTAGGTCATTCATTTTCTGATGAAGACATGATCAAAGAGATGAGTTTTGGGGATGATGCAGTACTGGACCCTCTTCCATTTGATGAAGTCATCCAAGACATTGGTGCCTATGCACAACAAGAAGTGAATATGGTAAGTTATTTTCCTTTCCAAGATTTTGATGATTCTTTATTTTATGATTTGGAAAGTGAAGAAGTACTAGAGGAGCCCTTGGATGCATTAAATACTTCATGTTATGATAAAGGTAGGGACGTGTTTGATAATATTGATGAGTTTATACATGTTGGAAGACATAAGTGGGATGTGATTGGTTCTAATGATGATCCCATTTATGATATGGAAGGATATCTTCAAATGTTTCCTTTACAAAAATCATATGATGTTCCTAATAATTTTGATGTTTGGCAACAAGATGATGATATAATTACAGAAGTTTTCCAAGCACCCAAGGATGACCCAGTGCAATGTTCTCCTGATGATTTTCATTCATAGATTGAGGAATTTGATGACTATTCCTTTGAGCACTTGGATTTATTCTATGAAGAATATTATCAACCACCGTTGTGCTCAAATTTTGATAAAGGTGAGGGTGTTGCTTTCTAAAAGAAAGATACTTGTGACAAGGTTTTCCAGCCCCCTTCGACTACTTTACCTCGTTATGTCACTAAGGGTGTAGTTGGGAAACATGTCCCTTTTCTTGAGTTTTCTCTGGAGCAAAGCCTTCTTTTAGAATCCAAGGGTAGGCTCTTAAGAATAAGTTTATTGTCTCAGTCTCTCAGCCTTCCCTTAAGAAATTGTCAGTCATCCTCTAGGTTCTTACTAGTCCTTTCCCAGACCTTAGGATGTGATGACATCCAAGGTAGCGAACCTTCAGACTCTTTGAGTCAGTCTTTT
>JASDQU010739442.1:2913-14742 GCA_032191745.1 Picea mariana | reverse complement strand
GTTTATGATAAAGCACAAAGATAGGTATTATGAGATATTGCTAGGATGGTTTCACTGGTTATTTGACTACACCTAGAATTCAACCAATAGGTAAGTAGAGGTAGGTAGGCATTTGCATCCATTGTATATACCATATTCATATCATGTTAGCATAGTTATAGTTTCATTTTCACATTGTATTTCTCCATTATCTATATATGAATACTTATGATTATATTCTAGATTAGAGATGCTCTTTATTTTATTATATCATATATGAACATGGGGAGATATCACCACCCTAAGGAATACTGATGAATTTTGTTGAGATATAACATGAACATGTCATACCAAATATGCTTAGGTTCTCATGCGCTCTATGGTGAGCACATGTCCCCGATTTGGAGCTAGATGTTATCCCCTACCCTAGGGATAACTAAGGATATCATGTCTCGAGGCCCACAGGTCCTGGAAATGGAGTGTCCAGACTCAAATGACTTGAGCATGGCCCCGAAGGGCCCCTCTTTTCTTTGGTGCAACCCATTTATAATCATCAACAATATCCATCCCACCAGCTTGTTCTTGAAGTAGCAATAAGTCTATCTCCATAAGGTAATGAGTCCAAGTATCATGGTATGTGTCACTCTAATTCTTGAAGCAATCGAATATGTTGCATTGAATTCTCCTTCATTTCATAAAGTTTTCTTGGAAATTCTGCTCTTTGACTTGTTCATACCTGGAAGGGTGACATGATGCCCTAGTAAGTTGATCTCCATTTAGGATGGGTTTCCACTGGGTAGGTCTGTGAAAGGTCATCATCCATTCCCTCCATACTTGTGACTTTCCATCTTTATTCCTCTCATATCCCCCTACCTTTTTTTGGGCATTGGGATTTTCCACACTAGGAAGGGTTATACCTTGCCTTGTGGGAAGAAGGGGCTAAAGGCCCAGAGGGTAAAAGTAGCTGGAAAGAGTTAAAATCCAAATATGAAACCTTTGAGATGCTTCACCCAAGGATTCTCGAGAAAGATATAAAAGGATTCTCAGTAAGAAAAGGGAACTTATAAGATAAATAAACACTCAAGGTATTAGTTGGTGGATAGGAGGTCTCATCACGAGCCAGCCTATTATGACCATGGGCATGTAGCAGTATGGAACTACCATCTATTTGGTCACCAAACTAGGGTAGTGGCTCTTGGTGGCATAGCCAAGAGAAAGGGGGTATCATCACGAGCCAACCTTCTCATCTCTGTGAAATGTTTGTGGATAATGATGTCACGATTGGTCACCAAGCCAAGACAGTGTCCCTCAACTCTTCCCTTGAAGCATAAAAAAAAATATAAAATAAAAATGAAGCTAAGAATAAAAGGCAATGAATGGGCTAGGAAACAATGGTGTCTATGACAAGGTGCAACTTGCCCTCTATAAAGGCACCCAAAGGTAAGATTTTCATTTCCATGTTATCACTGCACCCCATACCCAAACACTTACCCCACATAAACCTCATACACTTACTTGACCTGGATTGGTTCTCACCTAGGAAACACCCCAAAATTAAGGAGGATTATCCCAATAGGACACCCTGAGACCTTCTCCAAACCTGACTTGTTAATTTGCATAATGTCTTTTAGCATTTGTCTGGTTAAAGGGGGGTTTGATGCAAATATTTGGGTAATTTAATTATTGGATGTGATTTACATGCTATGATCCTTGTGACTTTTGAACCCCTCGAGGGTGTACTTTTTTTTGCTGTAGTACCTTGCTCGGTGGACATGTACACGTGGGGGAATGATTAGCTCAAACCTTCATGGAGCTAAAATCCCACAGATCAATGTTATAACCCTAGACAGGGGCAAGATGACATCAGATATTTGCACTAGGAAGAAAGAAGGATGTTACCCTTGGAGATACCCTGGGAGACCTAGACCCAGGGGGATATTTCTCTTCCACCTGGAGGTTGACCTTTGAGATCCCATGATGTCACCATCATGACCTTGGACGTCATCCAGAGTTAGGGTTTTCATTTTGAGGGAAATGGTGAGCTGGTTGGCACATGTATTGGGCATTATTCAGGGCCTTTGGAGGTCAAACGTTCTGCATATGGAGCCCAACGTTCCACCTTAGGGGTCCAACGTCACCCAAGTAGGGCATGATGTCACCCTTAGGGATGATTTTACATGCTAATTAATTTTATTTATGCCAAATTTGAATTTATTTGTAAATTGGCCAGGTCGGCCTTATTTTGACCAGAAAATTAATTAAAGGTCAGTATAAATAAACATAAAGTAATCTCAGTTTTACATCACAACTCCTCACACAAGAGGAGAGGTCTGAAATTTTCTCCCTAGAAGGGCTATTGGCTGAAATTGTGAGGCACACTCTTGTGTAAGGCTGATTTGTTTCAAGTTGGATCAATATTGGAAGCTTTTATGGTGATATTGCATTGTATTTCATGATTATTCTTGGTGCAAGTAGGTAAAATATGCATTTTTTGTCATCTATTGAATGGTTTATGTATGGTTTTATTTTCTCATACAAGATTATGAAATTGCATGATGTGCTTAATGTAACACCATGTTTCCCCCAGTTTGTAAATATAACTATATTGACCAAGGAACTATAGAAAACTCAAAGGTGTGAATGTTTGATTTGATGGACCTTTGTATAAAAGGTCGATGAATGTAAATTCTGTTATTTTAATAGAAAATGGATATGTGTTGCATGACTAATGGAAAAGGGATGTGCTAAGAGAGACCATGAATGCTATGAAAATGTGGTGGAGGGGACTAGGAATAGTTGCGTTAACCTCCACCGAACCAATACCTTGCTGTATTTAATTGATTAGGATTAGAACAACCCTTTGACCTAGGAATGAATTACAGTCAGGATGGTAGGTGGGAAGACCTCCTCAAGAGTTAATGAGGGGATGGGGCAGACTAGCCATCTGTAAGGATTCCATACCTGACCATGGACTGGGAATTTGATCCACACACAATCTTGCTGAGGAATGCAATAAAGGAAGCGTGGTGGGCAGAGGAATACATGCAAAGAGTGAAGAGACGAGAGACTATGATCTCGGGTCCAAGGAAGGACTGAAAAGAGAATGGGGAGCGAGTTCTGATCACAGAAAATAGAGATTGAGTCGGGAGAAGGAGAGTAACTTTCTCCCTTATCTATTTCTATACTGGGAGAAGGAGAGTAACCTTCATCCTTATCTATTTCTTTACTGGGAGAAGGAGAGTAACCTTCGTCCCTAACTTCCATTGAGCTGGAAGAAAGAGATTGAATCTCAAAGCATTGTGGTCTAAGCTCGGGGGTGGCCAGTGGTAAAGCCATTAGGAGTGAATGAGCATATGGTTGGGTGGAAACGAGCACCCCTTTCACCAGTCGCATCAGGCCTTATGGTTCTGATATGTGTTTTCATGCCTTGTGCTTTGAATTAGAAATAATGGATTCATGTGTATATTTATGTGTCTATAAATGTTTTCTACATTGAAATGATTAAGTTATGAGTATGCATTTGTTCCCTTGAGAACTTATGCTTCTGCTTTATTTTCCAATATGCTCCAATTTGATCCCTCGAAGGCGTTTCTCCCTAGGAAAATTATATCACAGTCCCAGAACAGGA
Source organism: Picea mariana (assembly GCA_032191745.1). NCBI lineage: Eukaryota > Viridiplantae > Streptophyta > Pinopsida > Pinales > Pinaceae > Picea > Picea mariana. The sequence goes on along the minus strand of JASDQU010739442.1, from coordinate 11,135 downwards.
GCAAGAATCTTGGCACTATTACCGTCTCAGTAATATCATGAGTTTACCTTGCCTTGTTTTAGAGATTAAAAGTTCTGCGAGTTAGGGAGGCATTTCCTTCAGACTAGTAGTCTAAGATACTTTGGACTCACGCCCGATTCCTTAACCGAAAACCCTAATAAGAGTAGAGTTCATAGACCAAGATTCATCTAAATGTCCATGTGACCTGGGTCTAGGAACCCTGTGCTAAAAGGAGTTAGCTCATGAAGGTTTCAGAACATCGGGAGTTCGAAGCTCTGAGGTGTCAAATTTCACGATATTCAAGTTACCTGAACTACTGGAGTAATAAGAACTGTAGATGACTTAAGAATTTGAAAACGAAGATGGATGTGAGCCATTTAATGGGAGGATAATCCATCCTAGTCGTCAGATCCACTCGAATACCCACTGGAGTTAACGAATCAAACACCCACCGCTCGATTAAATCGATGGTTGGGAATCATTGCGGAGCGTGAAGGTGAAATTAGCGAACATGCTAGTTCACGACCTGCAATCAACCAATGCCATTGATCTCATTGGGAATGGAAGATAAACGACCAGGATTAGACTAGAGTCAGGCAAGAACTTCCCAAATTTTAGAGATTGGACCCCGTAATCACTGTGAACCGTCGATCTTTGAACGAAGATTGATGGTGGGGAATCATTGCAGAGTGCGAAGGTGAAATTAGCGGATGCGGTAGTCTGCGGCCCACAATCCACCAACTCCATTGATCTCGTCGGGCTGGAAGATCAACAATCCCGATTAGACTGAGTGGGGTGAGTACTTTTCAGATTGTGGAGGTTGATCTCTCTGATAAAGAGTGTGCACATTGGGACCCCACAATCACTGTGAATCGTCGATCAAAGAACACATCGGTATTGGCCGGATCATGACCGCCAGACCTAGAAAATTTTCTAGGTGGAGAGTCCTGAGTTCCTTTGGAAATCTGCGGAGTAACAGAGTCCTTTCGTACCGTCTATATGAGAGAAAGGACACATGTTGATAGATCATAGACTTCGGATGTAGTCACTCCAGAATAAATCGAGTGATGAGAGGTTGAAACTCCCGAAGCCTGAAGAGTCGAAGTGACTTGCAGTCGTCGATCTATGGGAGACATGCGTCGACAGATCGTTGACTTTGGGTGTAAGCCCTCCAGAAGAAAGTGAGTGTGGGGAGGTTGATACTCCCAAAGACCGAAGAGCTGAAGAAGATCTGAGCCATCTAAGCTAAGGGGACAAGTGTCTTCAGATCTTGCACTTCGAAGGAGAGTCACTTCGAGAAAAAGGGAAGGTGTTGAATAAGAACTCTCGAAGGCCGGAGAGACATATTTCATCTGAGTCGTCCATCAGCTAAGGATAGGTGTCAACAAATCTCCCATTTTGGAAGATAGCCACTTCGAAGGAAAAGGATTTGGAGTGCTCAGAACCTTCAAATGCTGAAGGCCAAAGAAGATCGTGACTGTCAATCACCAGGGACACGTGGTGCACAATCCTTGACTTCAGAAGAAAGTGCTTCGGGAGAACAGAGTGTTGGAATGCTCAGAACTCCAGAATGTCGAAGTCCCAAAATGAACTTGAGACGTTGATTTAAAACAAATGTGTGGCGCTTGATATGGAACTCTAAGTATGGACTACTTCAAGTGAAAAGGTTGTGTGTCCATCTGGGACTCCCGAATGCTAAAATCCAAAAGTAAATCAGGGTCGTTGAAAATCCTCGAGGACATGCGACATCGGATGGTGCACTTCAAAGGATTAGTACTCCGGAGGTTTTGTGAGGAGGTTCTTCGAATTCCACCGAAGTTCGTAGGCCCGAAGTCAACGAGGGTCATTGATATTGAGGGAGAGTAGGGACCATTGATCCCTTCGTGCCAGTTCAAAACTTTGCCACTTTCGAGTTCAAAGGAATTGGCGTGTGATAAATCAAAAAATCCCGAAGCCCAAAGTTCCGAAGCGCTGGACTAGGCATCTGTGGCCTTGGCATTCAGTCATAGCCCGTGGTCATATGTGATGGTCACTGAAGAAAAAAAGTGGGCTAGGCCCCGATCTCCAAATTAGAGACCATGTATAGAGGATTTGATTATTTAAGGAAAACAATTTTTTTACACCCCACCATGGGTGTGTTACAAATTGGTATCAGAGCATGGTTACAACACGTTTCCTGCTTGGGCTCGTGGACGAGTCACTTAAAAACCATATTTAGAATACTTTTAAGAGTGAAACCTTATCTTATCTCTTTCTTAAAGAGTCTGATTAAACTTTTATTGAGGGAAAGAATGAAACTTTCTACTGTGTGTGTGCATTTAAAGRAATTTCAACTGTGTATTGTTCATAAACTAATAGACTGTTGGCTAACAACAAGTGTTTTTTCAACATTCAAGCAGTCAATAAATCATGGGAACACTTCAATTATAAAGTATGGTGACATTCTATGAAGCAGGGACTGACTCCCACAATAGAGATGAAGAATCTGACGAAAGGAGGGTGGTGGAAACCCCTCTGGGTATAGCTGAAACTATAAGGAGCCTCAGGGACGAATTAAAGAGTTGCAAGGCCGACAATGAGAAATTGATAAAGGAGCAAGAAAAAAAACCAGAAATTAACACATTCTTGCTGCAGAGCTTATCCAACATACAGAGGCAACTGGAGCATGAACCCACAACCAGTCACGTGGAATGAAGACATGTGAAGAGAATTCAAAGTCCACCCGAGATTCGAAAACATGGCCCCATTAGTGACCACACTAGGAGAAGTACCTCGAAGAAGGCCCAAACTGGAGGCAGGGGACACTCATCGGAAGAGTCCTTTGGAAAGGAAGCTAGAAAATCCAAGGGATCTTCTAGTAGAAAAACTAGCTCACATTCGAAAGGGAAAGGAAAGAAGCGAAAGAATTCCAAAAGTCGTGATCCTAAAGAGTTTAATAAATCCAAACCACCCTCTTTTGATGGAGAGATTAAGGAAGGGGAAGAGGCTGAAGCTTGGCTGCTTGGTTTAAAGAAGTACTTCGGAGTCCATGACTACTCTGAAAACTTGAAGGCTCGAATAACCATCTTCAACCTGAATGGAAAGGCTTCCATTTGGTGGGAAGAACTTAGGAATGTGAAAGGATTCCATGAGAAGGACTTGTCATGGAAATAGTTCGAGAAATACTTCAGGAGGTAGTATCTGTCAAAGAAATACATGGATGGGAAGACTAAGGAGTTCTATGAACTCAAGATGGGGCAACTCACCATAGATGAATATGTCAATAAATTCCTTGAGCTACTGAGGTATGTACCCTACATAAAGGATGAAAAGGTAAAAATGCAACGATTTATTAGTGCGTTACCTCAGACCTGCTGGGACAGGATTAAGTTTGACGAACCAAAGACCTTAGAAGAAACTATCTGGAAGGTGAGGTATTTTTATGAAGAGTTCGGGAGTAAGACATGAACTCATGAGGACTGGAAGAAGAAGAGTAGTTTCAGATTAAAAAATAAGGGGTTTAAATCCTAAGGGTTTAAGAGCTATGGGAAGGGTTCTAGGATGAACCTTCCTAATAAAAGTGTGTATCAAAAACATTTCCCCTCTCAGAGTGAAAATAAAACTTTTGAGGTAGTCCCATGAAAGACTGATAACCCAAAGAAAGAACCCTTAAAATGATGGGGTTGTGGAGAAGATCATTGGCTGAGGGATTGTCCACACATGAAACAGAATAGTAGGAGAGTATACAATATCCAAGAAGATACCACCATCAATGATGTGGCTAGGAGCATGCCACGAATTTATGTAGCCTTGGACAATAATCAGGCCGACCACCAAGCTTCAGTGGTGGATACAGAAGGTATGATCGCCAACCATCTAGTTTCTATTTTAATTGAACCTGGTTCTATTTTGAGTTATGTGGCCCCTCAAACTATTGATAAGTGTAAAATGCAACCAATTAGACATGTTAAGCCATGGTTGGTACGAATAGCCACTGGGACCAAAAGAAAATTAGCAGAGGTCATACCATCTTGCTAATTCATCATGGATGGATTTCCCACCCGAGAGGCCCTTAACATACTTCCCCTAGGATCTTATGACTTTTTGATTGGTATGGACTAGTTGGATGCTTATAAAACTAAGTTGGACTGTTACCATAAAACTTTAGAATGTGTAAATGAAGAAGGGGGAAAGATAACCCTTGTTGGCACAGGGGCAGACCCAGGGTTCAGGCTCCAAGAGCGCACCAACAAGCCCTAACTACTGGCTCTTTTAGCAACACCTGTGAAGCAGATGTAGTCTCACCCGAAGTAGCTATGGGGGGTTGCAGGACAGGGAAGTATACAACCAAAGGGAATACCAAGTGGATCTATTATAAGAACAACACAACATCTATATATCAAATCCTAGCTCAGATCTACTCCGCACAACTATTTGTCAAATCTAACACAGTAAAACAATAGCAACATATAAAATGACAAATAACACAATATCAATCACACACAACACAAGATATATGTGGTTCACCCTCTCTCTAGGGCTACGTCCACATAACTGTGCTTTATGATATCTTAAGATGAAAGCATACAGTTCTTATCTGCACTCTTAGCTAGCATATATTCTCTTCTTCTCTCTCTTTCTATCCTCTCCTTGTGCACCCAGCTGCAGGGTTAATCTTCGCACCCAGCTGAAGATCTTACATTAATAGAAGGCTCTCGCACTCAACACTTCTCTCTCACACAGTAGTACTCACTCAATCATACAATAAAAATGAACTCTAAAACAACCTAGAACCAACCCATCCTAGGTACTTTAGACCTTTATTTATACATTACAATAGCTCTCGGACACCCTTAGGTTAAGACCTAAGTGTAAAAACCCTAGATACCAAAACCCTAGGTCAACTTGACCTGGGTTTTCAGGGCTTCACCAACCTGTCTTTCCTTCCTTCACGCATGGTGCTTCAAAGCATATATTGACATATTCTTTCACTTTCTAAGTTTTCCATGATCCCTCTTCCTTGTTGATCTATCATCCTTGATCTCCTCGTCCAACGACTTGCTTTCTCTTACTTCGCTTCGTCTTTTCTTCTCTTTTTCTCACTTCGACCTAGTATCAATCATTGTTTCTTCTACACAGTTTGCATTTTACCTTTTCTCCCTTAATATTTGCTAGCTTCCATAACCAAGGGACAAAACCCCCCCAACACTCACCTATGAATTGTCTCGAGGTAGTTCAGATCTGAATTTTCTGTTCCATTTCCACTTCAAGCTGCGCAGGTCAGCTTGTGCTTTCTTCTCTGTTTCTCCCTTCATTCCTTGTGCAGACTGTCTTTTCTATGTTTGGTACCTAGTTTCAACTACACCTGGTACCTATACCCTTTTCCTTTTTCTTTTACTAAGAGTTGCGAGGCAGCTGGTTGTCATAATACGATTTCAACCGGCTTTCGTTCATCAAACCTTCCTTCCATTCTCCTGTCAAAGTCTTCAACTGTGCAACTCCTCCTTCTGTAATATAGGCAATCTCATATGGCCCAAGCCAATGTGTCCTGAACTTCCCTGGATGCTTCATGAACTTACTGTCATATACCAATACAAAATCTCCTTGCTTGAAAGCTTTCTTCTTAATGTGCCTATCATGGTAGGCCTTTTCTCTTTCTTTCTGAACCTGTTGGTGAAATCCTGCAATAAATTTGTCTTCTTCTAGTTCTACCAACTACGTAAGCCTCTCTTGCACATCGCTAGTGTCATCCATATCTGTAAAGGATGCAATTATCAGACTAGGAACCAAATATTCCATGGGTACAACTGCTTCCAGACCATAGACCAATTTGAAGGGGGTCTGCATGGTTAGTTTCTTGCAAGTGGTTCTATAGGCCCATAATACTGTTGGCACTCTCAAATCCCAGTCATCCCTATTCACACTGCATATCTTCGTCAGTGTTGTCTCCAATATCTTATTGAATGCTTCGACTGTCCCATTTGCTTGTGTATGATAGGGTGTGCTCTTCTGATGGTGATCTTCAAATTCCCGAGTCAAGGCTTCAATAGTCTTGTTAATAAAATGTGTGCCTTGATCGCTCATAATGTCTTTGGGCATACAAACCTAGTTATGATATCATCAAATATGAAGCATGCAACTGTAGTTGCACTACAGTCCTTAACTTCTCTTGCTTCTGCCCATCTGGTCAAATACTTTGTTGCAATGATTATGTATCTAGCTCCTGTGTGCTTCCTTGGTGGGTTGATAGGTCCCACGAAGTCAATGGTCCATTTCTGAAATGCCTATAAGGTCAGATATGGCGTTAAAGGCATATCGTCTCTGCTCGATGGCTTCCCAACTCTTTGGAATACATCACAGGCTCTGTAATAGTCCTTATCATCTCTGTGTAGGATAGGCCACTAGAGGCTAGCTCTAAGAACCTTTTGTGTTGTTTCTTTCCCTGCATAGTGTCTTTCTGCGATGCCTTCATGAGATTCAGCGAGTATCAATGGTATCTCTACTTCCATAACACATCTTCTCAATATCTCATCAGGTCCCATCTTGTATAGTTGTCCAGCTATAAGTGAAAAGTCTACAACGCGCACTACTAGTTGTTTCTTCTAGGTGATTGTATATTCACTAGGTGTCATTCCTATTGAAAGGAACTTCACTATCTCTGTGAAGTGATCATCAACCTTCCTAATGACCAAAAACTATGCATCTGGAAGTGTATCCTCCAAACTAGTAGGCTCTTCTCCATGTTCCAACCTCGACAAGTGGTTAGGACCTTTGTTCATCCTTCCTAGCTTAACCACGATCTTGAAATCATATTCCAGAAATAACATAAGTGATCTGCATATTCTCCCCCCCAACATTGGCTTGTTGACTAAGTATTTAAGAGAAGAATGATCAGTGAACATCTTCAAATGTTCTCCCAACAAGTAGTGGCGGAATTTCTGCAACGCATATACCATGGCTAATCCTTCTCGCTCAGTGTTGGTGTACTTAATCTCAGCTATTGATAGCTTACTGCTAGCAAAGGCTAACAGGTGGTCGATGTCTCATGTTCTCGGTTGTGATAACACAACTCCTAATGCAATAGAAGATGCATCAACATGCACGTGAAATTCCTTGCTCCAATCTGGAAAAACCAGAATGGGTGCAGTAACCATTTTCTGTTTCAGTGTGTCGAAGCTCTGCTGGCATTCTTTTGTCCAATGAAACTGACAGTATTTATTCGAAATATTCTCCATGGGTGCTGTAATCTGTGCGTATCCCTTAATGAACTTCCTGTAGTATCGAGTATGTCCCAGCACAGTGCACATCTATTTGACTAAAGTAGGAGGGGGTAGATTGACTATAATGGAAATCTTGAATGGATCTACCAGCAATCCCTGCTTACACATAGTATGGCCCAACAACATGCTGAAGGGTGAAAATAAGATGCACTTTTTCGGGTTCAAGGCAATCTAACATTGCCTGCACTTATCCAACATTAGTCTTAAACATTCAATATGATTTTTCAAAATGCTGAATATAGTCCAATCATCGAAGTATGCTTCCAGAAATTTATGTAAAAACTCCTTAAACGCTTCATCCACCACCCTGGAAAATATGGCTGGTGCATTATTCAATCCAAATGGAATCAATGTATACTAGTAGGATCCCCATTCTGTTGCAAATGTGGTCTTATGACGATCTTCCTTGGCAATCCAGATCTAATGGTATCCTGAAAATTCATCTGTAAAAGAATATACCTCTTGTCCTCCTCCATTGTCTAACACTTCATCAATGAATGGTGTAGGGAATGGGTCATGCAAAAATGCATCATTCAACTTCCTAAGATCTACACAGATCCTGATTTCTCTTGTCTTCTTATCTTGTACCACCATAGGGCTAATCCATTTTGATTCTTCAAAAGGTTCTATGATTCCTTCTTCCAACATTCGGTCAAGCTCGATCTTCAATTTCTCCTTATATTTAGGGTTCAATCTGTAGGGTATTTATTTGAATGGACTTGAATTTGGTTTCAAAGGGATACTCATCTCTCCCATGGGCCCTTTAATTCCCTTCATATCATTGAACTTGATTGGAAACAAGTCCTGATATTCATGCAGTAATTCTGTGATCTTGTCAATAGTGGAAACATCCCAATAATCTCCAACATTTGCAAGATTTGGTGTCTGTTCTGTTTCAATGTTGACTTTTTTGATCTTGATCGGCTTTCCAACAAAAGGTATTTGGACTCTTGGTCCTTCTAC
>JASDQU010739441.1:374716-435111 GCA_032191745.1 Picea mariana | reverse complement strand
ATGGCTTGAATAATCCTTTGAGGAAACTTTCCATCTCTTGTGGGTATTAGCCCAATAGGTTGTTCTGTCGGTTTCCTTAGCTTTGTATAGTAGATCTGTGTAATGTCTTTGAGCTCTTAGAGGATATGTTAGGGATTTCATGCATATGTTTGATAACTTTAATGATGAAATATGATTTACATTGCTATGATATCTAGGACTGATGAGCCCATGGAGGGCGTAGACTTTGATGTGCAGGACCATACCCGGTGGACAGGTACCAGAGGATCGATGCACATGGGGAGATGATTAGCTCGGACCTCCATGGGGCTGAAGAGCCCATCAGATGGTTGCTGGGATGGCAGAGGCAGGACAGAGTTATGACGAGCCCTTGCATGGAGAAGAAGAAGGACGCCCTCATCAGGACGTTTTGGCAGAGATTTGACCTATGGGGATCAACCCCTGTAGATGGGATGATGGCCTTGATGGATAGGATGCCACCCAGGACAGGCTGGACGTTTTCAGGAGAAGATGGCAGTGTGCCTGGGCTTGTTTGGCACACATGGCAGGTTGCAGGAGCCCCAGAGGGGCCAACGTTTGGCTTGCTGGGTGATGATTATGCCCTGAAAGGGCCAACGTCTCCCTCATAGGGGCCTGACGTCTCCATTCTTAGCTCATTTTTGGCATTTTTAGCATTTAATGTGACAAATAATCAAATATTGTTAAGTCAGCCTTGTCGGCTGTTTTTAATGACCTATTTTGTAATTAAAGGTCATGAGGATGATATAAATTGAGGACGTTTTAGCCTCATTTGGACATAACATAGCTTGCTCTCTTGTGAGAGATACTCTTTTAAGCTCTTGTCTTGGTTATTCTTGTCTTTTGGAGTTGAGGCGCTACACTTGGAGGATTATCTTTGGCATATGCATGGTGCTTTTTATCATTGGAAGGTGTTACAACTAGGGTTTGATAAGCTTTTCATGAATTTGTAAGTGTTTTTTCTCATCAAAACTTCTTGATTGAATGGTTGTTGATTAAATATCTTACATGTATAATCACATTGTTATTATTATGCTTAATCATTGAAACCCTAGGGAGCCAACACACAAGTAAGTCGTGGCTTCATGTCCCCATGATAAAAACTTATTTAGCCATTGATTAAAGAAGGTTTAGCCTAGCCATAGCTACACTAGCCATTCTTTTTTCTGAGTTAGATTTGAATTATAAGTTGAAGGAGGAAGACGTCCTAGGCCTAATTTAGTTTACACCTAGGGTTTTGACCTTAGGGTTTGAAAAGCCTTGTCCCCAAGCAACACTTTTCAGCCCTAGACTTATAGTTTGAAACTAGCCGTTTTGCCAAAGAGTCTCAAGGAAAGAGGGAGGAGCATGAGGCCTAGCTTTAGCTACACCGAAATGAGCCTCCTCCCCTTAGGGTTTTGATTTGGTGGCCCTGCCATTGCAGCACCATTAAACCTAACCCTCTTGTCCTTAGGTTTAAGTCTCTCCAAGCCATTAGCCTTTCTCCATTTGACTCCATTAACCCAAGGCACTAGTCTAAACAATACAACGTTGAGCTTTTTGTGCTAAAACAATTCTTCTAAACACTCTTTAATTGAAACCCTAACTAACCCTAGAATCTAGACTAACCCTAGTAGCTGATGACGTCTTGCCTTATTTGAACCTGTGTTTGGACTAAAAGTTGCGGCTGACTCATCCCTTGATAGCCATAGAGGTATTGAGCAATTTCATTGGTCAATTTAGCCAAACGTCCACCTCTTTGACTAGCTAACCTAACCCTAACCAACGACAATATAGGTGACGTCATACTTGTTTAAAACCCTTGTTTGGCCTTAAAACGTTTTGACATTGTCACCCTTTTTTTTGATAGGCTTTGAGTTGCTAATTATTTTCATAAGCTTGTTTGACAAAACTTTCCTCTCATTGTCTTCAAAAATTGACCTAATACTAGGGCTGACGTCACCCTAAATCTGCAATAGTGACGCAGCAACAATATTGGTGTATGAGCATATTCATTGCATTGTGATATAATAAAGATTGATTTTATACATTGAATGCCAATATCTCTTGTGTATTTATTGAAGAAGTGACATAAAGTATAAGTCTTTATTTTGCAATCATTGACTTCGTCAATAATTACATATATTATTGCTCATGTGTATTAAAGATAGTCACTAATACCTTGAAGTACCAACCACTGCAGCACATTCTTTTAGTTTTATTTGCCTTGTCTCGCAAACAGGTGCCTTTCAGTGGAAGATCTTCTCCTTGACTATCATTTTGGCAGTAATCTGTGAAGGGAAAGCTTACCTTAGCCTTTGAAGCCTTAAACCCTTGATCCTTCTCCTTCAGAACCCCAGATTACTAGGGACGTCTCCCTTGGGATTAGCCACCCTAAATAGAAAGAGCTCCCCATCGAGGTGACAGTGGGTGGGGAAGCTCCTGTTACGCCAGTTTGAGCCTTGACTTCAAGCTACCTAAACCTCTCCTACAAACTGTGCGATAACAGGTCCCAAGGTACTGATGTGTTCCTAAGTCTATTTCCCGGATAATTTGTTGAAGTCAAAAGGAAAAGACTCGTCAAAGGAGGGCATTGATGTATCCCCCATCAATTGACACGAAACTTGTCACAGGAAAGTGATAAGATATAGTAGATAAAAATGGACTAACACGGGTATGATAATTGGTAAGATTGTAGATGGTTGACTTTTGAGGTGAGGACTTCCCTTGAACATTAAGGCACGACATAAGACTTGGCAACATAGACTCAGAGTGGACCAAAACATAATGCAGCAAGTGTCAGGGCATTCTTTTGTGTGTGGAGATGTTTTACCACTGTCAATAGAACCTCGAGAGTCTGGACAACCACAACGAGACTCAAAGAGATCAATTTCTGGCAATTTCTGGAACAAGGATTGATTGTAAAATGGAAAGGACCAATGTTTTTAAACTCAGACTCGAACTCAGAATCGATCGAGGGTCAACTCAGACTCGGATTCAGACTCAAATTTACTTGGACTGATCTGATTTCAATGACTTAGTTCACTAAAAAATACATCAAATAATTAAATTTTAATGAAAAAAATGTTTTCAAGATTCCAAACCATTAGAGACAAATTATGCAAAGTTTGCTCATCTATATACCATGTAAGGGTGTATATATCAAAATGGCACAAAGTGCAATATATATCAACAACAAAATACATAATCAGTGAGGCTCTAAATGACCTCTAAAGTCCATAAAACATGCTACAAGTACAAGCTACTGGTCTACTACATATCATTGATCAACATGATCAATCATCAAACTCATCACCATTGCTAGAAATGGGATCATTATCAGGAGCTAAAAAATCATCCTCTGGCTCAGAGTCTTTGAGCTCCTCGTAGACATTTGCAACTACATTGGTAGTAGTAGTACTAGCAAAAGCACAAGATGGTTGAGTTACATGACTAGTGATTGCATGTGCCATGCTTGGTGCTTCGCTTATTTTGGCTCCTCCTATTGGATCTGAATCCAAACCCAACCCCAAGTCATCAATATCAAAATCAACATCAAACTTTGCTAGGCGAGACTCCTCTACCCATTCTGAAGTTGGATCAATATCATCCAACACAATGGGATCTGTATAAGGTCTTTTGTTTAGCAACTGGTTACATCTTAGCCGAAGGTTGTACTAATGAAGACGAGATCATTTAATCGTTTTTGTTCCAAACGGTTTCTCTTCTTCGCGTGAATCCGCTCAAAGACAGACCAATTGCAATCACATACAGAAGCACTGCAAGTTTGGCTCAAGACTCATTGCAAACTTTTGCAATTGAGGACATTGGCTACCAAATGAATCCCACCAATGTGTTGCAAAGACAAAGTTAGTTGAACAAATTAGATTATGACTTTGTCTAAAAAATCAAGTATTTAAAGTTTAAAGTTTAAACGATTGAACTTAAAAAATCTTTGGAATTGCTTATCGGGTTGGTCCACATCTCTTTCAATCTTTGCTAGTTTTTTGCCAAAGGTACCCGTGGCTCTATTGAAAGCATCGATCTGTCGATGTACTTCCGGATGCTCTGTCTCATCAAGGACCATGCACTCCAAGCACTTGTACAATCCATCTTTGACCTCCTCGGTTTGATCTTCTCCTAACAAATCTTTGTAATGATACCTTGGGTTCAGGAAATACCCAGTTGCATGTATAGGGCGATGAAGTTGATTGTTCCATCTATTATCAATGATCTCCCAGATAGGCCCACACTTAGTTACTCTATCCTTGTAGACTATCCTTATCTGCTCCTTTTCCTGATCCATAACCTCATAGATGTAACCCATGGCCAATATTTTTCCCTATCCACTGTCTGCAACACCTTAACAAGGGGCTCGACAATTTTCACAACCTCTGCTTCTTTTTTCCAAAAAGTGTTTTCAAAAACTTTCTTTTTGGTGTCTTTTCCATCTTGTTTGTGAGTCCATTGAGATCCATTCCATTCATCACTGTTAAACATTTTTTCAAGTTTTGTGCTTGGGAAAGAAGAGATTGCAACATGAGGAAGTGAGTTGCAAATCTTGTGATGATAGGCCTAACAAGGTCCTTTCCCTTGGTGTTTTTCCTTATTAGGTTCAATACCCATGAATGGTTGTAGATGTATTTTGTGATACACTTGGCATGGTCGACAATGTTCTTGATCCAATCATGTTTGCCTATGTCCTCAATTATGAGGTCTATGCAATGTGCAGTACATGGGTTCCAAAATATGGTCCTATATTTGGACTCTAACATCTTACTAGCAAGAACATAGTTAGAGGCATTATTTGTAATGACCCGAACAACATTTGCCTCCCCCACTATCACAACAATCTCATCCAATAGATGAAATAACAAGTTTGCATCTTTCACCTTATTAGATGCATCAACTGATTTTAAAAACATAGTTCCTTGAGGGCAAGAGACAAGAAAATTTATTATTGTACGGTTCTTTCCATCAGTTCATCCATCTAACATGATGGTACAACCTGTTTTGGCCCATGAATCTTTAAATCCTTCAAATATTCATCTATGGACAAAACCTCTTTTGCAAAAGAGAACCCCTCAAGTCAAACGTACTAGGGCCTTTGAAGCCCTTTTTCGCAACAATAACAGAATCCCACATAAGTTGGTAATAAGGTGAGCGGGCAACATTTAAGGGGATATCTGCATCATACCACCATCTAGCAATGTATTCAAAAGAAGACTCTTTGTATTGCTTCTTCCAATGACTATCTAAGGTGGGCTAAGTTTGACTTGGTTGAGAGCCACTAACAGCACCGGGGGAAGGTGGAAAATAGCTTTGAATGTTCTTCTTCTTTTTAGTCTGCCTATCAAGCTCCAGTGGGGGAGGAACATAACGGAAGAGGTCCATAACGTCAGTTTAAGGGATAGAGGAAGAGCCTTCAAATTCAACACTAGCACTTGCTCTCATTGTAGCAAGTTGCCTCTTCCTCCCAATTTCATCATTTATTTCCTTTTGCCTAGCCTTCTCTTCTTCAAATTTCTCAAACTGATTGCGCATATCCATTCTAATCTGCCCAATCACCTCTATCGATGCTTCACATGGGGAAATTTAGCCTCTTACACCAACTGAGTGTTGTTTCAACCTATGAATTCCCCCCCTGGATGCGCTTCTTGCAATACATAAGCTGATCAATAAGATCAGTGCAAGGTCTGTGACTCCTGGGACCATGGATGATGGAATATAAATGGAAAGAAAGCTGCAAAATTCAAATTCAAACAAGTAACATTACAAAGCCTATGTAAGGTTAAGAACTAAGAATTCAAGTTCAAACTAATAGGATTGAGAACTAAGAAGACTGATTTAATTTTCAAACTTGGCGACTGCTCCAAAACTCCAATATTCAAATGCTCACAATGCTCTCAAATGCTAAATGAGAAAGGTGTGAGGCAAGTAGGGGGGGGGGTGTCTTTATAGCTATATGGTAGGGTTTATATATTAGGTTTTTTGTCTTTTGTACCTACTCAGCCCAGTAGGTTCGGACTCGGCCGATTTGGTACCGAACTGACTGAGTCATGCTTTGACTTGGCTGGTTCGGTACCAAACCGGCCACCGAACCGAGTAAATAGCTGAGTCAAAGCAGTCACCAATCAACTCGGCTGAGTTGACCGAGTTGTTTTGACTTGTACCGATTTTAAAAACATTGGAAAGACTATATTTAATTACGATCTTGTTTCTCATAAGGTGGCTTAAATGAATGGTAGAGGAAATAAGGTTAGATGTACTAGTTAGCTTGAATGTTTTGGTAAAAGGGTCTCACCCAATTTTTCTTCCTCATTTAGAAAAGGATTGAAAAGATAACATAAGCATGCATCTAGATTTCCATATAAGAATTCGAGTGCCCTGTGCCCTTAGTATATTTGTAGCAGTCAAGAAGAGTATTATATGGGTATTTTGCATGGTTGTAGGAATTGGCGGTAGACTCCGGAATTGCTGAGTCTACCCGCCTTGCCACCCTATATGGGTCAGTTTTACCTGCTGCTTTCATGAAAAAACTGACTGTCTTGAAAATCCCGCCGAGTCATGAAAAAACTGAGTGTCTTGAAAATCCCGCCGAGTCATGAAAAAACTGTCAAGTCCATTGAAATTGTATTTAACTTTTTAACATTAAATTCTTAAAGTTGATGTTGATATGTAAGTATAAGGTAAATATCAACATTGATAACATTGAAAGTTAAACTGGGACACCCATTTCTGGATGTTTGGTAATGGACTCAGATCCATAGGACCTCACACAAAGAATAAAAATTGGTGTGTTTTCTAGTTTCAGCAGACTTAATGGCTTTTCCACATTTGGACATTTTAACAGTTTGTGAAACAGGACATTACATCTTTTCTCGCTTACATCCCTTGAGTTGAGCATTGTAGGATTGTGAGATGAAAGCATAGGAATGAACTTCAGCAAAGAAGAATAAAAAATGCCGTGTGCTGGTAATGAGATTAGCCACCTCATTACGAAACATGGTTCAACTTAATGGGTGCATTGTCTGGATGGCCCTAGGCTGTTGTATTTATGCAGTGTTTTCAAATTTTGTCATATGATTTTAGATTTGACTCTTGATGTTGGACAATTTGAGAACCTTGTTTGTTTTGGTTCATGAATCATAATTTCATGCCATGGTCCATGATGATTTGAATCTGGATGGATGATGATTGATCGTAATTGTAGGATATGCTTGGATATATTATTTTTGCATTGTATTCAGTGTAATCTCTCATGTCAAATAAATTCGGTTGAAAAAAATATTTTCATGAAATTCTATATTTTTTATATTTTTCAATATGCCAAATTATTCACTGGTTGACTCACGAGTTTTTAGCGAATCCCAAATCAAGTTTATCTTTTCGTCCAGAATGAGTTGTGTGCCAAGTTGAGTGATGATTCGGTATTTTCACTTTACAGATTTGAGGGAAAAATCTCAAACCCTTGTTGGATGTTTTAGTTGTAAGAAAGTAAATAACTGGGGGCTTAGCAGGGTGCAAAATACACGAAACCTACCTATTGTGGCTTTGTTAAATCAAACAGTTGGTGGTGGGTGAGTGGTAAGGTCTTCTGTTATTGGCTATTGATGCATTGGGCTGGTTTGTTGTTGGTGGTGTGTTGCATTTGCTTAATGTCTAAGTTGTGCGGAAATGGATCTAGATATGGATCTGCTGGATTTTTTGAGAAGTTAGAATCCGGATACTACAAACGGCTTTTACACACCATCAAAAAACGCATGAACCAGAAACATAGAAAATTCAGATTTCGAATATGTTTCACTGAAAATCACACTCACAAACCATGAAAAATTCAGATTTATGTGTTTTAGAATGGGCCCAGAGGGTTATTTTATAGGGAAAAGTTAGGGCCCAACAGTTTGTCTTTTTTAATTTTTAATTTCATGTGTTCTTTTAAATGACTTTTTGAGGGATCCATTGGCTTGATGTTTTCAGCAGGCTGGAAATGGATCCTAAGCAGACCCTTTGGCATTTGCAAAACCATAATTAGATCCTGAGCGGATCAGTATCCCGGTTCCTCCATGGGCCGATTGGATAACATTTAATGTTTTTCTAGACTTGGACAGATTTGACATATATTTAAAAAATCATTCTTGTAGGTGATCTTAATTGGTAGCTTTTAGTCTTTCAACCCTAACGATAAAATAAGCTAGTCCAGCGGGCTAGCTTGAGTGGTTGAGTGCTATGAATTACAAACAGGGGGTCTCAGGGTTGAGTCCCCGGGCTGGCTGCCTTTGTGAGATATTCTTGATATTTGTGGACCTCACTTGATGTCCCTGCCAGGTCAGGCACACAATAGTCTACACCACCTGCTTTACAGTGTACACTGGGTACCATCCTTGGAATGAGAGGAAGTGCCTAGATTTTGCCTGGGGATTTACTTTCCAAGGTAAAAGAATATTTAATGATCAACTACCAGCCTTGCAACTATGTGCTCTAGTAGGGGCTTGATATCTGCCAATGGATTGCTACTCTATTTTGACTTTAATTGATCTTGCATCCTTTGGTCAATCCTATGAGAAAGCCATGGTAATAATTTGTCTCTTAGTACCAATTGTGCCCAGCGATAAGGCACATGATTAGGGATGTTTACCTTAGTTTCTATGGCTAAATTGCAAAGGGAAAGCTTACTGTGCATCCTTTACAGACAGGGCATTGCATCCATAATCTCTAGCCTTAGTTCTACATACATTCTAATGTGGTTATCAATGTTGTCAGACTTGGGCTTGACAAAGACTTGGCTACTTGGCATCAATGTTTTAAAACTCGGACTTGGCCTTGGAATCAGTCAATGGTCAACTCGGACTTGGATTCAGATTGACTCGGACCGATCTGATTTCAATGTCACGGTTTACTAAAAATTACATAAATTATTTAAATTTTAATGAAAAAATTATATTTTAAAGATTCCAAAAAATTATTGAAACTTTGAAAGAAAGCATTATGAATAAACGAGCAAGAACATTTAAATGAAAAACAAAATTAAAATCAATGTTCCACCATCGCTTATATTGGGATCCTCATCATTAGTATTAGTGTATCACCCTTTGCCTCTACCTCGATTCTCTAGAGGCATCAGTGAACACCTCCCAATTTTGATGAAACTATCTAATCGAAGTCTTATAATATGGTAGAATTTTTTTAACATGCCTAATCAATGATTTTGATTTGAGTGAAAGGTACATTTTTGCTAAGCCCATGTCAGAGGAGTTCAACAATCAATACCACTAACATCGAGGTACATAAAGGGATTTGTGCTCTTGATTAAATGCCAATCCCATACCCTCATACGTGATAGAGTCCAATGAAAATGTTGCAATCCTACCAATCCTGAAAACTGTTAGTTTGCTGGATTTTGAATGGGATATGAAATTCTACTTTCTTCATATGAAGTCTGATGATGTTGGAACCACTCTCAAACATCCTGAAACAATTAATGGTAGTGTTCTAAATTTAAGTAAAAGGAGAAAAAGGAAAGATAAAGGAAATGTCAAAGGAAAGATAAAGGAAATGTCAACTAAAAGATAAAGGGAATGTCAAAGGAAAGGAAAGATAAAGGAAGTGTCAACTTTTACTTTAAGAATTTAACATTACCATTAATTGCCAGTATTTTTGGTCAAACCCTTTTAAAGAAAAAATTGATTTTGCATGTTGGTGGGGTCCAGTGCCTACTCAGCCAAGTCAAGCCTTGACTTGACTCAGACGAGTTGTACCGGTTTGGTACCGAATTGGCCAACCGAGTCAACAAAAGAGCCGAGTCAAAGCAGTTTGGGGTTGGCTTGGTCAACTCGGTCAAGTCCAAGCTCGAGTTGACTAAGTTTGAATACACTGCTTGGCATAGACTTGGCAAAGAGAAAAAAACTGAAAATATGGGAAATTTTGTGCACAAAAATATATGAATGACATTTCCAATCCACATAAGTTATAAAACCACAGTCTATGCAGAAACTCATAAGATCATCTCATAAAATATCATAACACAACATTTGACACTCGATATTTGTATGCAAAATAGTGCACTTAAAGATTATTCCATGATCAAATTCACAAATATTACTCAATTAAACTACATAACTCATAGTCTCATAACATAATTAGAAAATCAAAATAGACTGTGTCTCCAAGTCCAATCTTGAGTCCCATGCATGACTATGAGAATGCCTAGAATGAGCCCTCAAGGAGCTAGTGCCAACATCACTAGAGTGAAGCAACAACTTTGATGCAGGTGTATTTGGTGTTTCCATTTGAGATAATAGAACATTGGAGAAAGAATGAGGGGAGAAATGTCTTTATAAAGACTTCTACCCTCTGAAACGAACTCCCTCCAAAACAAGTCCGTTTTGGTCAAATCACATGTGCAGGGTACTTTTGGTCGCTGTCTTTGAGTCGAATGAGCCCGGGTCAGACTCCCAAGTTTGAAGCCAAGACTCCTAAATCTGGCGAGTGGGGAGTCTGCCAGGGGAGTCTCTGAGGAGTACGTGTGCTAGAGCTGACTTGGTGAGACTTGACCAGGCTTGGGAGTTTGGGAAGAGTCTGAGAACACTGGTGGCTATAATAATATGATCCTAATTATGGTGATTCATTATTTAAATTGTATAATTTGATGTCAAAGTTGAGAGCAACAATCATGTGGTCGTAAGCTACTTTTATGATGTCATTTTTTTCCAGAAACATTTGGGCTTAGCACCTGCAAATAGAGCCATTTTACAGTTCATTACTTCAGACACTTCAAAGTTCATACTTATAGACTTATCATTAATTTTTACCCAATCCTTCCCATTGGGACTTGAACCTGAGTTATCTTCATGACAAGCGCTCTAACTTGCTGCTTGACCACTAGCCAGAAGTCATTATTATGTTAATTTTGATTGATCAATGAAATGGTTTTTTTTGGTTTAAGTAAAACATGTCTTTAAGTTGATTAGAATTATGGTTGTTTTAATTACTAAATAATAAATAGTATTACGATCTCCCCAGTTTTTTGTTGATCTTAATGAGGTCCACTTTGTTGATTCCCCATTGATCTTCTAATCAACAATGCCTTTTTGCATCTACCCTTAGTGAGATGCTGCCATTCTCATTGTGCCATCACTAGAGTACCCCAGTATCCTTACCTTCATTCCATGGGTTGTGGATCTACCTCTTTTCGACTTCGAGGACCATCTAGTTTTCCTTACCCGCATCTCGGGACAGGGGGACATGCACACATTACTAACTTTCTTTCTCCTTCTAGAGTTTCATTGACCTTGGATGACAGGGGAGGCTCTAGGGGGGCTCCTTGCTTTCCTTTGAGGATTGTTGAGCTTGGCCCCCTTGGCCCTGGACATTCTCCTATGGAGATTATTAAAGCCTGTATTGGCCCTATCAGTTTGATGGATGATGACACCATCGGTCCTTTCACTTTAAGCATTGCTATAGACATGTGACATCGCCAATCTCTTGCATTGGCTTTCAATTCTGCTCATCATCATTCCTTGAAGGCCTTTTGTACATGTACTTGGGTCATAAAGCTTGGGTTTACCCCTCTTGCTATGTTTCATCAGCTTTCAATTCTGGTAATCATCATTCCTTGAAGGCCTTTTGTACATGTACTTGAGTCATAAAGCTTGGGTTTACCCCTTGCTATGTTTACTTTTTTTTAGCATCTTAGTGTTTAGTTCAGCCCCTAGGGTTCTTTTTCTACCCTAGTTCTCTATTTTACTAGATATAATTTCAAGTCCCATTGACCTACTTTGTGTTGGTGCAACAAGTTACACTTGAACACAAACAGTTGTAAAACAATTAGAAGGCCACCAAGTGTGGGCAGCTCAGTGGGTAGAGCAGCCCCACAGGCCAGGGGAGGTGCTGGGTTCAATTCCTAGACTTTCAATTTTTCACATGTTATAAGAGCCAGCTAGGAATTCCCGGCCAGTTATGTGGCTTGAAGGTGATGTTGGTGTAACAAGCTACACTAAAACACAACTAGATGTACAACAATTAGAAGCCCACCAAATGTGGGCAGTTAGCTTAGTTGTTAGAGCAGTCCCTCCGGCCAGGGGAGGTCCTGGGTAAGATTCCTACTGCCCCTTTTTCACACTTTGGTCATTTGTGGACATCAATATAATTTATTTATTTTCTTTCTTTCTTTCTGTGATGAGCAATGCCCATTGTATGTTGTGTTTTCTTCTAATATGCGTTGCTCCCTTATTTCATTCACTTGAGATTCATTGAGTTTTTGGGGTGACGTTTCTCTTTAGGGTCTTCTAATTTGGATTATCAAGATTTTATAATTGTGATTTTGCTCACTTTTATGGTGTTTATAGCCATTTACTTCATGAAATAAGTGCAGAAAGTAGGTTTCATCTTGGTTGTCCATTTTTGGAGTAACCCAATGTATTCATGCATGAGCATAATCTTACCAAGTGGAACCTTCCAAGCCCCCTATTTTGGCAATTCATGGAGATTGATGATTCTAAATATGTTTTCATATTTACACAATCATTATTTCTATGAAATACATGATTCAGCCAGTTTCATCTTGGTCATTCATTCTTCGGTTATGCAAAGATTTAAGGCATGATGGAAAATCTTTTTGAGGCATCTTCATCCCTTGTTGTGGCAATCCTGACTTTTACAAGGAGCAGCTAACAAACATTCCCCGTATGTGGCAGTCCTGACCTTTTTTTTTAACCAGAACAGAATTTTGTATTTTATATATATATATATATATATATATATATATATATATATATATATATATATATATATATATGTAAGATTTTCTGTGCTGAGGCTAGCAGCATTTACAATTCCTGTATTTTGGACTTCCACAAAACAGAGCATAGCTCTAGGTTAACATCTACAGACAAAAAAGGCTTTCCAGACAAGGGTTCCAAGTATTCCTGCGAGTAGCCTGCCTAATGAACTGACACAAAACACAAATGAATTTAAAAAACATTCATACTGGTTTAAATGTGTACACTGCCCTGCTCTTCCTGCTCCTTGCCAGAGTGAGGAGTGCCTGCACCTTCAATCTCCATGGGAATCTGATTCTGATAATTGTTTCAGCCTCGACTCCCCCTGCTTGATTTGAGCTTTGAGTTCCATTGTTATTCGAAGCTAAAGAGAGATTATCCACACGCTGTGATAGCACCAGAGAGCATAGCCTGCTGCATTCTGTCTCTCAAAAATCTATCCGGTGCTTCTGGAGAAGAAGAAGATTCAAGTAATTGGCGTTCTGGGTTATGCTAGCCTGTTCCAACTCTGCAACCTTGGAGGAAATGACCAGAAGGGCGCTGCTATTAGCCTGACTTATTTGCTTATGCCTGTGCAGAACCCGCTTGAATCCTTTGAGACCATTACTTTGCCATAGCTATGGGTTTCCTGTCACATAGAGGCTGGGCGCTAACACTCTATATTCAGAGCCAAGACACCAATTAAAAAGAGACCCCCCAATTCCGCTGCTCCAGAATACGAAATCTACCACGTCACACAGATATAGCCCCATAGGGAAGAACAAAATAAACAGAGCAAGTTTGCAAACCAGAATATTATAGATGAAAAAACGAATTGGAAACCAAACCTTCCCCTTCTCCACCATCTGCAGCAGCAGCTCAGCAAACGTGTCCTGTGCCCGCCCTTTCTGGAACTTCGACAGACCCCTCATACCGTCTCTGGAATTTCTCTCAGGAAATGAGCCCGATCACCACCAAACAGCACCTCAGGTGCATTTCCCTGAGAAATTCTGCACTCGAATAGTCCCATACCGCTTACACTGTTTCATAGTGGAGCATTGATATCCTGCAAGTGAAACCTGCCAGAGTAAATGAGNCTCTTGACGTCTTTTCTCATGCAATTCCAGCTATGAGTCCTCGGTACTGGAAAATTGGATTGTATGTTCATTAATGCCCCCCATTACAAATTGAATTTGATGTTCAATACTACCTACTAATGCAAAGATTTAGGGGATTACGACTTGGTTGAAACCCCCATTTTCCAAAATGATTCCAGGATTTAAAGAAGTTGCATGTTTTGCCCATGCATCTGCCTCACCATTCAGATTCCTCTTGATATGGAAGAGGGAGACCTTGTCGAATTGTGATAAAACCTATTTGATTCTAGAGACAATGCCTTGTAGCTTGTTTCCTCCAGGGTTCAATTGGGTAATTACTGCTTTGATGATTAGCAGTGAATCCCCAAAGAAAGACAAGGTCCTGATCCCATGTTCTTTTGCGATGAGGAGTCCACACCACAGCGAGTAAGCTTTGGCTAGATTGTTCGACACATTCCCTAGCCCATGGGTGTAATTAATGATCTGGTTCCCGCTGGGATCATGGAGACTCCACCCTGCACCTGCCACCCTTGGTGGCAGTCCTGACTTTTAATAGAGTCTTCATTCCTGTTGTGCCAGTCCCGACTTCTAATAGGAGCAGCTGACAAACATTCCTGTTGTGCCAGTCCTGTCTTTTAATAGGAGCAGCTAACAAACAGAGTGGTTTAATAGTCTCAGTTTCACCATACTCTTATTTTAAGAAGCTGAAGCATGGAACTGACTATTGTTGGATATGCAAGTTGTGTCAAATTAATGCAGAGTCCCTTCAAGGTCCTTGAATACTGAAGTATTTGTATTTTTTTATTACAGTCCTGTACACTTCTTTACAAGCTGGTGCTTGATGACATGCACAGCAAATGGTTTAAGATCGAGAGCAAATACCATGCATTAGAATTGAAAGTAATTGTTCATATGTTTCATGGTAGCAAACAAATTTATGGCATGTGGCTTCCAAACACCAGGAAACATTATGCATTTTAGCTTCTAGACATTCTTTGTCCAGAAGATGTTCAGCTTTTCCATTTCCTAAAATTGCCTGATAATCAATTCTTGTCAGGAAGAAAAAACATGAGTTCCAAAGTTTTTGTTCGGGCCTTGTATATGTTTGAAACGTCTAGGAAAATAATCTATAAATGAATGTTCAAATTTGGTATTTTGAATTTTCAGTAATTGATCTGAGAAAACAGAGGAAAGCAACTCGATGCAGCAAAAACCAATATTAGTTTGGTATCACTGAAACGGTATATTCATTTTTGAGTTAGAATATTAGGCAATGTCTCAAATATTAAGTGAATGCTCCATATGTGAATGCTTACGATGTATGATTTATACCACTGATCTCAACCTTGCTATTGCTAATGGGTGGCATTTGGTTATTTCTTTCTTCCTTATTGGTGTTTCTTCTTATTGGCTTTGGTTTATGATTCAATGAATTTTTTACCTGTTTTCAAACTTCAACATTCTTATGTAGTTCCACTTTGAAAATTATTTATATTGTTCCTACATACTTTTCTTTACTCGGGTTGCTCAAAACTTTGTATAACTGCTATGAATGGATTTGCATGAAATCAATATGATTTTTTCCATTTCTATTATGGAGTGAAGAGTTTCTAACTGGGTAGAAATCTCGTAAATAGTGAAATTAGTTTTTCTGTAGCTATCCAGGGTATTGAATTGTCTTATAATTATCTCTAATTGCGAAAATGTTAGCATGTTTAAATTAAATTTGAAAGAGCCCATTTGCATGAATACATCTCTTCTGCCTTACAAACATGCCTTTTTATTCTCATATTGTCTTTTCATTCCTTTTAAAAACTGCTGGCATACAGAAGCTGCATTTTTCTCTTACCTTTGCTAGCATTTCTTAAACATTGAGGTCTACAACAGTCCATGTCCAAGGATTTCTTTGTGGAGCTACCATATCTTAGAAATTGCATTTCGTACTTGGTTTTG
The DNA here is from genome assembly GCA_032191745.1 of Picea mariana. Taxonomy (NCBI): domain Eukaryota; kingdom Viridiplantae; phylum Streptophyta; class Pinopsida; order Pinales; family Pinaceae; genus Picea; species Picea mariana. The sequence goes on along the minus strand of JASDQU010739441.1, from coordinate 419,306 downwards.
TGAACATTTATCAACTTATTCATTATTCATTATGTTATCTGAAAGTGGAACTTGATAAAATCAAACTCCATTACATTATGTTCTCCAAATAAGCCAGAGTAGTCAAGCTACTCATTGTTCTGCATGCTTCCTAGAACAACAGGAAATTGGCAATGACAAAATTACTATTTTTTGTGATATGAGAATATATCTGAAAAGTAGAGTTTAGAAGCCTAAAGAAATGTTAGGCTTTAACTTTTCTGGAAGAAAACCCAATTAAAAGCCAAGTTGCTTGTATGCGTTCAAAGTTCAAACATAATATAATGGAGTTTGATTTTATCAAGCCAGAGTAGTCAAGCTACTCATTGTTCTGCATGCTTCCTAGAACAACATGAAATTGGCAATGACAAAATTACTATTTTTTGTGATATGAGAATATATCTGGAAAGTAGAGTTTAGAAGCCTAAAGAAATGTTAGGCTTGAGCTTTTCTGGAAGAAAACCCAATTAAAAGCCAAGTTGCTTATATGCGTTCAAACATCAACCCTGAAGCTCCTGATCTAGTTGGGAAACTGTAAACCTATAGTGCTGCTGGTCAATCTCTGAACGTCAAAACATAGTATATAAAGACACACTATAGTTGTGTGGCATCCTTTCAAACGTCATTATAAATGACCCTTGTAGAGAATATTTACCGTGTTTTACCTGATATTTATGGGGCATACATAATTAATTCTTAGTTAAAGGCTCATACATGTATTGACAGTTGTATGACCCAGAAGACCTTGTGGTTTATTTTGGACCATGAAAAGATGTTCCCCTTCTTTCAGCCTTCCATTGGTCAAGCCGCATGTTATCTCTTGCGTAACACATCTGTTTCTATAGATTAGAACATAATTATCAAGGTCATAAACATATCAAATTCCTTTGTTTTTTCTCTTATCTTGAATTTATGTGCAATTGAAGATGCCCTAGATACATTTTATCTCTTATGTAACACATCTTGAATTTATGTGCAATTAAATATGTCTTAGATACTTCCTAGTTTCGTGCTTCATAATTATTTCTTTCCTCGTCACTTGTTTCTTCTGATGGGATAAAATATCTACAATTGATTGCCACATCTCAAGTATGTCACCCCATTTAGAATTCTAACATTGTTGCCCTCTTTTATATGGCTTTCTGGAAGTTGGAATATTGCCTTTCTTATCTGGTAGATTGTTTTCTTGTTCTATAAAAGGTTAATGCATCTTATTGGTATGAGTCTGTATTTGTTAATCCTAGCTTGTGTATGTTTAATGGTTATCTTGTTCTCTAAGATATTCATGCATCTCACTATTGCAAGTCCATGAGATGTCAATCTTAGCTTGACTTCAAGTTCAGTCCATTTGAGGTAATTTAAGCTCATTTCTGAAAAAATCCAGCTTATAGGTATTATCAACTGGCCACTGTATTTTGTGTTTGTTGTCTGATATGAACCCTGGTTGAAATTCTGGTTACAAGAGGATGCATTTCTTTCGTTTGTGAGCATTTTGACACTGCAAACTGGTGTTTCCTCGCTTATGGGCAATGGGAAATGAATTCTATCTTTCTCCTTTTTGGATTTGAGAAATGCTTCGAGCAGACTCAGCTCATTTTTTCAGTATTTTATTATTGTATGTGTATAGGATGCAATCAAACAAAGTTAAGAATTTAAACCATACCACAGTAGACAAGAAAACTTTTTGGATGTGTGCTAATTTTGTCTCTGATATTTTCCTTTTAATGAACTTCAGCTTTTCATGCGTTTTGAAACATGAAATATTTGAGAAACTTTTTGGATGTGTGCTAAGTTTGCAATGAATTGCACGACTGAAGACTATCGAAGGATGACTAACCTTGTAGTGTGCACAAATGGTTCAACCAGCTAGAACATGGATTGCTAGAAATGTCTAAAGCTTAATTTGTTGGGTTAACTGAGGCAACATCTGTGAAAAGATAGGCACTGAACATACTTACGTTTCCTTTATGTAGCCTACTCATAGTGAAGGTGTACTGGAGATACTTAAGTATTTTTTTCTCAACAATTAATAACTCCCCAAACATTTTGTAATGTTAAAATCTGTTTACCCTTTGTAAGCGGATTTCAGTTGTCATTTGTGTTAAAAAGTGAGTTCAAGTAAAATTATGATAATTGTAAGAATGAATAATATCCTTCAAACTTTTGGGATGCAGTCATCTAAATGTATCAATATCTTGTTATCCAAATGTGTTTTAACACAACAGTTATCCCAAGTACAGATGCTGTACAGAAAAAGGAGTGAGTGTCATTTTCTTCTCATAAACTTGTGCAACTGACTTTTATGTTCGGTATATTAGCAGAAAATATTGCATGTATAATAAAAGTTGCATATTTATGGGATTCCAATGTGATTCATGTTTACCTCTAAATACCAATGAAAAGTTACTTTACATATTAGCAGAACATATTGCATGTTTATAAGAAGTTGCATATTTATCGGATTCCAATGTGATCCATGTTTCCCTCTAAAAATCACCAAAAAGTTACTTTACATATTAGCAGAACATATTGCATGTTAAAAAGTTGCATATTTATTGGATTCCGATGTGACTCATGTTTACCTAAATACCACCGAAAAGTTACTTTACATTCTTCTACGCAGGCTTTTCTGAAGGAAGCTACTGTTTAAGTTCAAGTTGGTCTAGAATTTGATGATCCTCTTGCTGCCACATTTATGTACTGTTGCGCGAGTCTGAAAATTGTTTATTCACTACTCTGGAATCTATTAGAGGTATGCCCTAAAAGCATAACTTGCATTTAGATTAATAGTATAGATGGGAGAGATTGCAAAGCCTGTTCTAAATCTTTTTGATTGCTTGTTTAGTGCTCAGTGAAGCAGGCTTGTCCTGAAGTAGTTAAGTTTAGAAATGATGTGTGCTTGTATGTTAAAAATGGAATCTTCCCTCCTAATGCACAGTCTATTTCCACAGGCGTCAGAAAGAGGCAGAATTGAAGCTTTTAGAGGAGGAGACAGCACGGAGAATTGAAGAGGCCATTCAAAAAAGCGTTGAGGAAGCCTTGAAGTCTGCAGAAGTTAAACTAGAAATACAGATATATTTAGAAGATGGCAGGAAGAAGATGCTCCAGGATGTTGCTGTACAACTTAAGAAGGAGAAGCAAGAAAATCTTTCTCAGGCAAAGCTGAAGGAAGTAAGTTTGATGTAGCCACAAGAATACTGTAATATCATGTGATACTGTTAGTGTTTGACCTTTGAATTAATGGACTACTACGTTCCAGTTTTGTAACTTTGATAGAAAAAATCTGTTCAATGACAGGAGGAAGCACGGAAGAGAAAGGAAGAATTAGATAGAATGTTAGAGGAAAAGAAGAGTAAAATTGAACAGGAACAGCAAAGAGCAATACTGGAACAGCAACAGAAAGAGGAGGAACGTTATCGTGAGTTAGAGGCTCTTCAACAACAAAAAGAGGAGGCCATTAGGCGTAAAAAGCTTGAAGAAGAACAACAACGTGCAGAGCAAATGAAGCTGCTGGGCAAAAATAAAGCTCGCCCAAAGCTTTCTTTTGCACTTGGTTTCAAGTAATGTAGGTTAATAACTTCTAACTTTCTTGTGTCCTAAAGATCTCTTGAGCATTGTTGAAATGGAGAGATTTAAGGTATTTTGTATAAATTAATTTCTCGTGGATATCCAAAATGAATCAGCCAGATGTTTGCAGTATATTGGAAGGATTGGATCAAGATCTCTCTATGGACACTTGAAAATTTAGTGATTCTTAATTAACATTGTGAATGTAGCGGTCTTGAATACTCACAATTTAGTCTTTACTCATTGTTTGTTTCTTCCAGCTCTGTTCCAATAAAACATTCAACCATAATGTTTTCTTTTCTCTCAAATTTCATAAGAGAATGAAATGTCAGTTTTTCTGAAAGAAAAATAGCTTCCCAGAGGAGAATGAAAATGAATTGATATCTGATTTTTTATTTTATTTTTCAGACCAAGAACTACAGTGAGCAATACTACAAGCTTGTGTTAACTTTCAAAGCTGCAATAGATGAAGGCTTTCAAAATTATTTTCTTCCATTCCTTTACTATATCACATTAAAATACAAAACTTCCTTATCTATTCTTGTCTAATCTTTTTCAAATTCAATATCGTATAATTGCAATGCATGTGCTTCTAAATAGTTTGCACGTAAAGAATCTTATTTTTGCTAAATGCTGTTCCCACAAATTGTGTGCATTTGTATCTCAAAATTGCATGCATTGGATCTACTTTACCCATTTCCCACTAAATAGTCTGCATATATAGAATCTTATTTTCACTAATTGCAGTTCGCACAAAAGGTGTACATGTATGATCTCAAAATTGCATTCATTGGAACTACTTAACTTATTTTCTAAATTATATTCTTTGGATAAAGATATTTCAGATATCAAGGTGGCAGAATAAGTGTACATGACCGTTAATTTTTAGCACCTCGTTCTTAATGACCATTTTGTTTCCTTTCACCTAGTCTCCAAACCTTTCAAATTAGTGATATATGTGCCAACTAATCTTGAGAAGTGCAATAGATATCTCTCAACGAATCTTGAGATATGCACAAGATCAATTCAATTTCTTTATGGTTATGAAAATCAGTGTGCTTGTTGTGGCATGAAACACATGATTATTTATTAGTAAGATGACACTTTCATTAGATGACATAGTTATCTACTGAGTTAGTTTTAAGTTCAGATCACTGCGGATTTGAGTCGTATTGTTTCACACGATACATTAATTGCTATTTTACACTTTGCTTATGAGGCAACCAATACATACAATGATTTGTTGCTCGTAACTATACTATGAAACTACTCTTGATACCATGCTGACTAAATTCTGTCATGTTTCTTTTCATTTATGCAAATTGTCTAACAAAAATGTGAAATCGATATATACCCATTATTGCACAAATACTCGAGACCATAGTGTGTTGTTCATCGTATATTAACTTCTAAGACTTTACCAAAGACTAGTCTGTTGTTCGTCATATATTAACTTTTAAGACTTATTTTTTCTACCTTCCAGCGAATAGCTTTTCAAAAATCAGTCATGATATAATGCCATTAGTATAGGTTATATATGGGCATGGAGTTGGTAAGGTACACTATACTAGCTTGGTGGGTTAGCTCGAGTGATTGAGTATTGTAAATTACAAGTAGGAGTTTGCAGAGCCAAGTCCCCAAGCTGGCTGCCTCTGCGGATATTGTGAGCTTCACTCAATGTCCCTGCTAGGTTAGGTTGCCAAAACTGCAATCAACAGGTTTTCCTGGGTACTGTCCTCAGAATGAGGGAAAGTGCCTAGAGGGTTTGGGTTTCCCTAAAATGTGAATTCCATCAGAAAAAAAGCAAACCAGACTATCGTTAAAAAAATCACATTTCTTAAAAAAAAATTGCTGACTGCAAAAATACAGAAATAATAAAATAAACAAAAACTGAATTTTTAAATGCTTCATTTTAGCTGATTTTTTTGGTGAATCCAATGTCTTTGACCCCCCTAAATCCAAGTTTTTCAACATTGAATGAGACTCCGTACTAGTTTAGTTGGTGCAAATTGATAACTTCACGCCTATGTCATTAAAGGTTTTAGTAGATTTACAATCAATCATGTCAAATCAAATATGTTTACTCTCTTATATATATATATATTTTTAACAAGAATGGTTATATTTTGTTTTAGAAAATCACTGCAGCCTTGTTGGTCAATTTAATAATACAAAAATAGGTCATTGTGTTTATAATTTAACATAATGCCAAAATAAAAGTTTGATGCAAAAAATATAACATTATCCTTCGCAGAGGATATGAACTTCTACTGGTGTAAATTCTGAAAAACACTCCCAGTATTAAGCCTACTTTTCAATACATATATCGGTGCTATTATTAATGAAAAGCATGATTATTGTGTGCTTCATCTTGGCCAGCATAGGAAGGCTAGGATTCCTGGTTATCCATGTCCACATCTTTCAGAAGTCGGTGAATAATGTCCTCTTTTTTAAGCTTTCCAAGTGCTGATCCAACAAACATTCTGTGATTGGAAGCAACTAATAGAGAATCCTTATTCAAATTAGAGCGCTGATTTCAGAGAGAGACATTCAACTTCTAAGGCTTGAGTTTGCTCTCTAAGCTGAAGCAGGGTATCCATATTCACTGCATGTTGAGTATTGGTTCCTGATTTCCATGTACCTTGACTGCGATAGAAAGGGTGGATGTTCAATTGTCCTTAATAAGATCTTCCTGCCTATGAAGGACCTTTTGTATTTCATGAAATTTCGAAAGAGGGTGGGTTCCACCGTTGCCAGGTCTGTTTATGTTCCTATGATTTCTAGCTAACCAGCCCAGGGTGGGTGTGCTAGTGCTCTGTGAGTGCCACACAAATTGCAAGTGCCCAATTGGGTCTTTTATACAAACCTCCAACCTCCATGCTAACGCAACCCCAATCAAGGGAGAATTACTGCACACTGAATTTGAATGCAAAACAAGTTTTCACTACCATGCATTGCCTAAATGCATCTTCTCCACAAACCTCCCACCTCTTTTCTAATGTCACCGTGGACAAGAATGGTGAACCAAATTCGCCCTGACAAAAAAGAGATAAGGAGAGGGATGTTTTCAAAATTCTGGAAAGACCCAAATAACAATAAATATCCCATTGCACAGAGTAAGGTTGCAAATACTTAGTTCAACCCTAGATCTGGGATTCATTTAAACTCCCTATTACTAGCTAATTCTCTATCAAAGACCAATTCTACAGTTTCAACAAGAATTTGCCCAAGGAAATTGGAGCTTACCATAGCAAATGGGAGATACATTTAAACAGGCTTGACCAAGCCTAACACTGCCTCCAACTCCATTATCCCACCAAATTCCCACCTATATCTCAAGCTTGATTGATAATGCCAATGCCTCATTAAATTTGGAATGTGAGATAGTACCATGGAGAGAGAGTGCTTTGATACCTTGCCATTTGAAAGCATATTTGGAGGGCATACACTTGATATTGTTGATCATAAAACAATTAAGGGACGGGAAAAAGTGATGGCCCCCAATTTATTTTATTTTTAGAACTCCCACAATCTAGTCGAGACATTGTGTTTGTGAGGTCGTTTGCTTGTCGATTGTTATCCCTCAAGACATGATAATATTGCATGGTTTTAGAGTGACTTGCTTCATTTTGAATTCTCATAATGAGTCTTCCCAGTTTTCCGTTAGAGGGGGTATTCATTTTGCTCATAAGTTTAATAATTATGGATGAATCCCCAACTATTATAATATTCTTAATACGACTTGAATCTAGAATTTTTATCCCTTGGGATAGAACTAGAGCCTTTGCTTGATTGTTTGATACAACTCCCAATCCCCATTCATAACTAACATCTTGGTTTCCATTGGGATTGAAGGTGATCCCCCTTGCTTTTGCCACTCTTGGGTTGCTTTTGTAGGCACCATCGAAATAGATAACATATTTTCCCTAGGAGAGTTGCCACCTTAATTCCTCTTCCTACATTCAAAGCGACCGGTTTTATCTTTGAGTGGGGTATGAGAAGACACATTTGGGTTGAGTGTCATCCATCATTAGGAAATCTCTGAGCCAAATTCTCTCTTCTTGTTCCATAAGTGAGACATTGTGAACCTTGACTCCTCTCGCCTTTATTGCTTCTATCAATAGTCCTCAGGGTTTAGCAACAATGGATTTGGGATTCACATTTCCTTGGTCAAATATAGTTTTATTATGAGCCAACCACACCTTCCAATATACAAATTTTGGCATGGCTTGCCAAGCGCTTTTGAGAATTGGTTTATTCATGAATGTTCCCTTGTATTTTTTTGACCAATCTATGAACATGTCCTTCCAGGTTACAAGGGTGTCCATTTTGTGGTTGATTTCTTTGAATGTTGCCTTCCATACCTGAATAGTGAAAGGGAAATAAAAAAATAAATGTCTTTGAGTCTTTACCTCCACTTTGCAAAGAATACACCTTGACGGCCCCTGAATCCCACATCTCTATAGATTCTCAACTGTGAGTAAATGGCCATGAACCATGATCCAACAAAGAGTATTGATTTTTGGTAACCCATCCTCATTCTAGATATGCTTCCAGATTCTAGAGGGTGGAGGGAGAGGGAGCTTCAATATCTGAGCTTGGTATCCCTCTTTGAGGTAATACTCATTACCATTTTTGCCCAACCTCAACATTAAGAAGTGGACTTGTCCATTGGAGCATAGCAATTAAGGTAAGTAAAAGGCACTGAGACATGGGGAGTTAAATAATTTGGGGGAGTGAGGTGTAGCCATCCTACCTATTGTGAGTATTTATCAACACATATTTGAAGATCATACAAAGTTTTGATGCCTTGGATTTCCAACCAATCTCTTAACTCCAATAGTTCTTGATGTTGTCTTATGGGGGGATTCCCACGATTTTGTCATCCCATTTGGACTTTGGTTGATTGGTGGTCCTAACCCCACCCATCTACATTTTAGATCTTATTGGACATGTTGAATGTCAATTGGATTTGAATAAGAAACAAACTAACAACCAATTATTCAAAAATATTATTCTAAGAACGAAATCACTAAGTGTGGAAGAAGGAAATGAATTGTTCATTACTTGGCCTTCTCAATTTGGGTAACAACCACAACTAATTTGTGGGAAAAAGAAACAACCCGATCAATAGGGAAATGACCATTTGTGGGATCGTAGATAAGTTCTATTCAACACTGGAAGGATTCCTTGGATGGAGGCATAACCACTCATTCCTCACAACCTCATGAATCTATTCATTTTGAGCATTCGAAAGATGAAAGGGGAAGTCTAGTTCTTTAGTGAAAATAAAGAGTTTGGAAAGGAGCATACATCGTATCATAGTATTGAAGGGAAATGTTGAATTATTGGCTTCTTGAATGAGCCTTGATCAATTTACCATTCCATGGTATCCATGTGAATTTGGATTGAATTAGGGGGGTCACAACTTTACATAGTTTCCATATTTGCGACCCTCTTGTCTTCCAATGGGTTATCCAAGCATCTTTTTCTTCTGGCATGAAATTATTTATTGAGTAGAACTTGTTTCCACCAATTATACTTGCTAGTTATAAGATTCCAAACTATCTTTGCCCATAGAGTGATGTTTATTACTGATGGATCTTTTATTCTAAGATCTTCATTGTCTTTTGTGATATTATTGCATCCCAATTTATGATATGAAACTTTTTTGTATTGGTTTTCCCTTCTTGCCAAAGGAAATTGTGGATCTCTCTTGCAACCTGTTACATAATTCCAACGGGGGCTAGCATTGATAGATGAGAAGCGTTGACAATAGAGATATGATGAGAACAATCTTGTCTATCGGATTTAACCATTGAGAACCCCATTGTTGCATTTTCAATTTGATTTTTCCTATAGTCCCTTGCCAAGTAGTAGTTAAAGGATTGCCTAAAGAGATTGACATCCCAAGGTATTCAAGAGAGGTCCAAGCGACATCCCTTGGGAACATTGGAATTCTAGATCACTCACTACCTATTCGTCCCAGGGTTTCCACGTTTAGTCGAGCTTCTTTTACTATTGAGGTGAAAAAAGATTATGGAATAGAGAGCGACTGACAACGTTTTGTTTCAAAAGGTCGAGCGCCCTCTCAAGTAGTTTGGAAAGGTCGAGCCCCGACGCATAAATGACCTATCTTTTTAAGGTCGAGTGATCCTTATTACATACGTAATATCTTAAGAGTGCATTTCAGCGATCTCCCTCTTTATTGGTAAGGGCTCGTATACCTCATTTCTCTCCCTGAGTAAAGATCGAAACATTCGTTCAAGCAACAAGTAGTATATTAGTTGGACAGGTGGGCATGGATCATATGCGAACCATAAATGTGATTTTTTTCGTTGTTAACTTCTCCCCCAAAGGCATTGAGGAAATTTTCCTATACATATTTAAATTTCTTTGCCATCACTGTAGATGCTCCTCCTATTAAGAGAGTGTCATTTGCAAATTGGGAGTGATTGATCCCTATTACCCCTCTAGCGAAACTTATTACATGTAGCCTAACTAGAACTCTTTCAAATTTGGGTTTTCTACTCACAAAGTCCAGCATTAAAATGTATAGAAGTGGAGAGAGAGGATAACCTTGTCTTAAGCCTATGTTAATCTTGAAAAACTTAGAGTGTCTCCCATTGACTAAGGGGGTATCCATGGAGAACCAATGTTAACCCATAGTAAAAAAATCTCATTAAATTCAAATTTTTGAAGAACATAAAAAAGCACCGAGTGTCTTACCCGATTTTTCTTTATTTTCCTTGTTGGAGTGTATAGCCTTTTAGACCAAAATAATGTTGTCTATAATTTGTCGTTTCTGCATGAATCCACCATGGTTGTCTGATATAATCTTGGAGAGAATCTTTTGTAGTTTGTTTGCCATTATTTTAGTCAAAATCTTGTAAGAATAGTTGCACAAGGATTTTGCATCAACTTCTTCTTCCTTGTTGCTCCTTGATGTTATTCCTTGGAGTTCTCGTTTTAGCTTACTTGTGAGAAAAATGTCATGTTTTTGTCTCCAAATTAAAGCCAAAGGCTTTTGGACTTTAATCACCACATCTCTTCTTCTAATCAATTGCTTTGTGTATTTTGAAGCATAAATCTTGTTCCTCCATCTGGGTTTGATCTTAAACTACTTTGTTTCCATTTTTCTATGAAGATCTTCCAATTGCCTTTGCAATATTACTCTCTCTTGATTTGGTTGTATAAAGGAGGTTTTGTTCCAAGCTTTGAGAGCGATTTTCATTGCTTTCAACTTCTACGACATTGTCTAAACATTCTACGTTTCGGCCCTTTTTGTCGGAATATGGTGACATAAATCTGGATGAAATCAAAATTTTCTATTGTTTAAATTGCATTTCTAAATGCATAAATGGATTCAACGCGCTGAATAATACATGGGGCACTCAGATTATACAGACTTAGCTACTCAAATATGTAGATCCAACAATTTCTTGTTGGATTTCGAGCAAAATTAAACAGAAAATATCCCTGGAAAAGGGCCAAAATGTAGAATGTTTAGACTACGACAATTTCTACTCCTCAATAAAGGATGGAGACCCAAAGACATGTTTACTACATTCTTCTCAAATGATTTCCATGGCTTTTGAGTTCTAAAGTCAAAGAGGGTTGACTCTAAAAGGTAAAGGCCCAAAGTCTTGAGCTTGAAGGAAGGAAATAATAATGGGCTTATGGCTCGAGATCCCTGAGGGGATAATCCTGGAAAATATTATCTGGTTGTTCATGAGAAGATCGATTTGAATGAGGAAATTATCTAAACTTGGCAACTATGTGATCTAGTCCAAGCCCTCTATTGGTCCAAGTATATTTTACTTTCACAAGTTTAACATCAACTAAATCCCAATTTGCAATGAGGTCTTCCATACATTCACATAAGCGACCCCTAACTACGCCGCCTCCTCTTTTTTGTTTATTGGAGAGGAACACGTTGAAGTTTCATGGTACTATGTTATTTCTTGTGAAATTAGAGTATTTCACTGCATGAAGAAACTACCAACTTTCTTCTTTTTTCCCATAAAAGTTGAGATATAATATTAAAAATGTGTAATTTGTTCGTTGTTGGTTGGTGTGTTAAACACGTCAAGATCGAGTGTTGGGTTTAATTGAAAAATTCAATCTTGAATAAGGAGTTGTTCCATAGGGTACAAATTCCCCCTGAGGCTCCTCTTGATTTGACTACTACTTCGCAAACTTTCCATTTTTCCCGATCTTTAACATATTAACTTTGTCAAGCTTAATCCTGTAGAGGACAAGAACAACTAGTTTCTTGAATTTAACTATATCTCTAATTGCTTCTTCTTTGTATCGACTTTATCAATGGATTTAGACAAGTCTATTTTGATAAATGATTGAGACTTTCTTCTCGAGCTTAATGGAATGAAGCCCTTCCTAGCCTGCACCAACTACCTCATGATTTTCTTTGTCTCTGAGAAATCCACACTACTCAAAAGAGGTTGAATCTGACAACCCCTTCTTTAACCCATTTGCTGAGATTTTCCTTAACTCTTTGAAGAAAGATGGATTATCCTTTTTGGGATAAGAGAAATAAATGTTGAGTTAAAATCCCTAATCTCTTTTCGAAATTGCCTTGACTCTTCTACTACTTGAGGAAGATCCTCTTCCAATAAATAATAAAATCAATAAAGATATCAATAGTCCAGACATATGGACTTGGGATTTTCCCTTCTAAAAGGATTCCAACACTGATATGAGCTCCTCCTTCATAACCTCTGCATTAAATCCTCATTTGCCTCCTCATCAAAGACATTGGGAAAGAAAGCGGTCATTCTTAAGATCTCTCCTATGTTAGCCCTTGGAGGTTCTTTATATAGGTTTTGGAAATGATTTGCCTGTAAATCTAGTATCTCCTAAAATCTTCTAACTTTCCTTCCATCTTCCTTGCTTATTTTCCAAATTGTATTTAAGTGTTTTATATGCATAACATATGAATGGAATAAATTTTTATTGGCATCCCCTTTAGCTATGGCATCCCCTTTAGCTAACCATAGAGCTCAATGCTTCATTCTCTGTTTACTCTCTTCCCATTCCAAAAGTATTTTCTTCTTTACTTCTAGTTCCTCCATTTTACATTTTTCTTCCTATGTAAAAATCCCGAATGATTTTATTTGAACAACATAACTATCTCTACTTTGTATTCACAAGGTCATGATGTGAATTTTTGTTCACTATGGCCCATGCCTTTGTTTCCTTTTAACACTTTACATATTCTCATTAATCTTATGCATTGTTGTACCCTTCCTTTCTTCATTAAATGACATCCAAGTCTCTTTAACCAAAGATGTGAACTTCTCATTCTACAACCATTCGGGGTTGACTTTAAATGGACTAGGGCAGTTGCTGTCATCTTTTAATAGTTGAACTAGAATAGGAAAAATGTTAGAAAGACCTCAATTGCCTACCCCTGTCCTCTCCCTGTTAGCGTAAAAAAGAAAATCAAATCAAATAAATCTACCTATTCTTTTTTGAATTCTCTCATCACGCATCCTTAAGTTTCCCCATGTGGGTTGAAACTCTACTACCTCTAAATCACACACTCCCACCTCATCCATCTTATTTATAAAATACTCCTCTAAATGATTTATGTAGACCATTGAACCCCAAACTTACAATCTTTAAGTACAAAGTTTAGATCCCCTTCCAGAATAATGTTGTCCTTTTTCATGCACTCTTGGTTGATTAAAGCATCCAAGAAGAGTTATCTCTCATCATCGGGATCATATATATTAATAAGAGATTATTATTTCCCTACTTTCTAAGATAAAGGCATAGTATAATAACTACATAAAAATTGAAAAGAATTTCATTTTGAGGGAGGGATTACATCCCTTCACAATCCCTCCAGGTATGTCATTTGAGCTCAGAGATAGGAATTTCTAGTATTTCAAAAAGGAGTATAAAAATCCTTCTATTTTAGGTCCTTGCCAATAATTTATGGTGAAAAAATAACATTTTGTTTAACTACACTACACAATCTTCTAAGGGCTCTATTCTAGGAATCTCGTTGAATCCAACCCATTGCCCATTGAGTCAAAATTAGAGGATGAGACAAAGCATCCTGATTGCATACACCTTCCTTAGTGCATACTTCTTCCTTACTGAGAACTTATTAGAATTCTTAAGGTTTTTCTTTTTGTCATCATTTAAACCTTCTTTTTATAATTAAACATTTTCCTTCTAGATGGTAATGAGAATCACAATTGGAACACTAAAATATGATTTTAGCATACTCTAGAAGTTGAGTATAGGACCAATGGCCAAGCATCATATCTATTTGTTCCAAGAGCCCTTCCCACAAGTCCAATTGAAAAAGTATACAAGGTACTAATCTTTGTGCCAACATAGATGGGGGATTGTCAAAACCAAGGAAAGAATCGTTACAGTTGTCTATGGAACACATAATATTGATTCTAAAGTTTGAGCAATAGTGTTGGGAGTTTCATCTGACTGGGTTAAGTGACAATGTTCTCTAGTTGTGGATCAAAGTAGGGGGATTAGACCTTAAGGAAGAGTGATGTTGAACCCTAGTACTAATGGTTTTGATGAATTATTAATGTGTCCTCTTTTGAATTAAAGACGAAGGAAATCTATCCTTTTGATAGAAAGTAGAAGGTTGGTTGGTAGCACAATAAACTATGCCACTTGTTCTCCATCAAAATATTTAGGGTTTTCTTTGTGATGAATCTCCTAAAGAACTTGTTTGTTAGGGATTTCCCTTGGATCTCCAGTACTTGATTCATTACAACATCTTCCCCTAACATTGGTTGTAGGTTTTGTTTACAGGCTTTTACAAAGCGTTGCTTATTTATCATAACCCCAAACTCCATGCCTTTCATTTAACTCCAATTCCTATAGAATCAACTTGATTTTTATTTGAACTACTAACATTACGTACTTGAAATTTCTAGGTTAAACCTCAAGTTCAATGGCTCTATAGTATTTGCAAGCTTGGATTTGATAGCAAGAGTGGTATTTAGTTCAAATGAGGAAGGAGATGAGACAAAAACTACTTTTCCACCTTCAATGAGTCCACCACATCCATTTTAATGGGTGACGAATCTGTCATGGTTGGGAGATGTGAAGGATGTTGAGTCATTGTCCTTTACCTTTCAACTTACAATCCTTTGAACTCCACATGGGACCTTCACATGTGAAAGTCGTTGATTTGACTTGTACCTTCCACATGTTGTCTAAATCCATAATGGAGACTTTGAATGCCTCTTCTTTCCAACGTTTTTTTTGCAACAAGATTGTTTAGGGTATCACCACTATTAGGCTTGTGATGAGTCCCTGAGGGAATAGGATTCTTTAATCCTGTGATATTTTCCCCCATTCCTTTGAGTAAGGATGGATAATTTCATCCAATGGTTAGAAGCTCAATCCTAGTCATGAAAACTTTGGCCTTTCCTACCTTGTCGAGATCAAAGGTATAGTCAACTAGATCTAACTCCAGTCCTCCCTTAGGCATCGATCATCATCATATGAGAATAGGTTGTGAAAAATAACTTTTTGTTCTTTAAATTACCTTTTAATAAATGGTGTGTTGCATCCATTTACAAATTCTATTTTTGTAATAGTTTATTTGGATGAAATTCTAATATTCATCTCTACTTGGGAAGATCATATCTCAAATATAAATTAGGTATTGGACACACTTAAGAGACATAACTTTTTGTCTAATCTCAAGAACTGTGAATTTGGTAACAATCATTGGTTTACCATGGACAATTGATTGGTGGTGGAGAATTAAAGATAGATACAACAAATATCACTGCCATCAACAAGTGGCCAACTCTTACCAATATAACAAAGGTATACAGATTTATGGAATAACACAATATTTGCAAAGATTCATAGCTTAATTTTCAACAATAGTTGCACTACTTCATGGGATAACAACCAAAGGAAATAGTTTACATTGGGTAAAACAACAACATAGGTATTTTGATGATTTAAAGAGATGGATCTATCAAGCACTAGTTTTGGCCATGCCTACTATGCAAGATCCATTGTAGATAAATACCATTTGAGATAAATATTAATGCAAGTGAGTATGCCATGGTATCAATCCTTATGCAAGGAGAAAATCTTTATATTATCACTCTGAGTTATTTCATGGAGTAGTGTTGAATTACCCTAAGTATAGATCAACAATTCTATGCCCTCATACATGCAATGAGGAATGTAAGCCTTATGATATCTTGGATAAGGTGACAATGATTCACGCAAATCACTAACCACTCCAGTGTTTGTAGAGTCAAACCTAGTTACAACATGCTAGGAATTACAAGTGAATGAGATTTTTACAGCAATTCCATTTTGTCATAAAATATAAGAATGGCACCACAAACAAGGTCACAAACATGTTTGGCAAGACCACCCATGCACAAATTTGTGGCTATGGGAACCATATTGTAGCTTGAATCTTTCACCCATGATGTTTTGGGGGAAGAGTATGTGAATGATGTTGATTTTAGAGACATATTTCAGTAGTTGAAAGACAAAACCACTGATTTAGAAGAAAAATAACGTTATCTCCAAGATGGGCTACTTTACAAATCAGACAAGCTTTGCATTTCACATGAAAGGAGAATTTATTTGATCAAAGAAGCTTATACATCAAGAGTTACTAAACAGTTTGGAATTAGAAAAAGAGTGGTGAATCTACAAAAGTATGTGTATTGGCTTTAGATGCAAGAGAAAGTTTCCAAATACAATTGAGGTTGTCTTCTTTGTCACACCATTAAACCAAGCAATAGGAAACTTGGGTTGCACATGCCATTACTAGTTCCCAATAGACCTTGGAAGAGTAACTCTATGATTTCATTGGGGGTTTTCAAATAACCAAGCAAGACCATGGTTACGTATTTGTTATTGTGGACCAATTCAATGCAATGTGCACTAATGCCTTGTGAGAAGACAATAAAGGGATATGGAGAAACTAAATTATTCTCTAATGTGTGGGTACATTTTGTATTTCCTTGTTCGATTGTGTTTGATTGAGATGCATTATTCTTGCGTAAGTTTTCGACAACCTTATGGGAAACAATGGATACCTAGTTGAAGCATTCAACTGCAATCCATCTCTAGACCTATGGGCATACCAAAGTAGTTAACACAATGTTGGAGAATTAGAGGATTAGGTAAATAAGAGAGCTAGTATTTCCAAGAGAGAGGTGGTGTCTAAAGACATTGTTACAACACTTAAGCTCAATTAAGCATAGCACAAAATAAAAAGAAGTGTACGAAACCAAAATATTCCATACACAACACATTCACACTACATTACCATATCATATATTGACCCATAGGGAAATCTTATATAGCACCAAGATGTAACCAATTCCTTTGAAGAGAGGAAGACGAGCTCCACATAGATTGGCTAGGGCGCATAACAAACTCCTCGATTTCTATCGTATTCTACATATAGTCGACTATTATATTCTCACTACCCAACTAGATGAATGCTTAGTAAAGCATCCAATTAGTCTCCTAGTCGAATCCTTAGTCGACTTCCCATTCGACCACTCAATAGACCTCCCAATTATTAGCTTTTATAGCTCGGGAGGTACTCCGCATGCTTTGTCTTGTATGCAGAAGTAACCTTGCATTTTCACTACCAGGCACTTGACTTTGTAATAGGCGTTTTATAAAGTTGTAATAAAGTGACTCTTTTATTAAATTGACCTTTTGTAAAGAATCCTTTCTAATATTTTATTAAAGTGACTTTATGTCATAAAGTGGAATTTTACTTTAATAAATGTAAGTGATTTATTTTGGAGGGAATGAATCATGTCCCTTGATCTTATAAAGGCAAGATTAGATCTTGGCCATTGGATTTAGGGATGGGGAAAGTGAAAAGTAAAGTAATTATTGGTTATAAGAGAGCCTAGGGTGGTGTGCAAGACAAGCTTTGCGAGATTTTGGAGAGAGCTTGAAAGAATTTGTTTGCAATAGAGTTGGCATTGATTTCAAAAGAGATTGGGCACATTTCCCAAGAATAATTTTTCATGTGAATAGTTGTTGAGTGTATTGCTATTGTTGCAGGTCATACTGTACGGATTCATGCAGTCCATACAACAAAAAAGGGCAAGATTTTTTAGGCATTTTGTTGGCACAAAATTTGAGGTTGTTTTGGAGTATTCTTTGTTGCAAAGGGGCAGTAGTGTTCTGTCCATACAACAGAATGTGGGCACATTTTTCAAGGTGTTGTTCTGGAGGAGGGTCGTACAACAGTACAGACTTGTTGGCATGATTTTATAGACTGAAAAGTGGGACTATTGTGGGTGTCTGTAAGTTGTCTGTTGCTGCCATGTATGACTATTGTAGTGTTTAAATTCTTCTTGAAGCTGCTAATAAAATCTCTCTTGGTGGGTTTACCCAAATTGGGGTTTTCCCTACCAAGTTGCCAAAATTTGGGTGTGCACATGTGTTTGTGATTGTTGTTCATCATTATTTTCTGTTGCAATAATTGCTTAGTAATGTGTGTTTCTTCTTATGATATAGTTGTATGTGGGTAACACATTCAAAGTTCATTTAAGACAAACATATGTGCTTACTAAGTGTTTGATAAAAGTCCTACGGAGTTAGTGTGCTTTTTTTACTAATTTTCTACATGGTATCAGAGTAGGGGCTCTGAGTTACAGTGAGCAATACTATTTTGGAAAGGACTTGAAGGGAGAAAACTTGGATGTTTGTTTTCAATTGAACAATTGATAGGGAGATGGCTGCTTCCATCATGTATCAAGACCAGTTGGATGGGATTTCCAACTATTTGCAATGGAAAGTCAAAATGTTAGCTATTCTCAGGGAGAACAAAATTTGGAGCTTTGTCAGCTTTGTAGTTGTTGTTCCCACAACAGATCCTCTTGCTTTGGATGCGTTATCCCCTATCATAGGGATAACTAAGGAGATTATGTCTCGAGGCCCACAGGTCCTAGACATGGAGTACCAAGAACCATATTGACTTGAGCCTAGCCCTGGAAGGCCCATCCTTCTTCTTCAGCGCCTTCATTTCTATCATCAACAACAACATCCATCCCATCGACCTGGTTCTGAAGTAGCAGTGGGTATTTCTCCATGAGGTAATGAGTCTGGGTTTACCATGGACAATTGATTGGTGGTGGAGAATTAAAGATAGATCCAACAAATATCACTACCATCAACAACTGGCCAACTCTTACCAACATAAAAAAGGTATAAAGATTTATGGAATAACACAATATTTGCAAAGATTCATAGCTTAATTTTCATAATAGTTGCACTACTTCATGGGATAACAACCAAAGGAAATAGTTTACATTGGGTAAAACAACAACATAGGTATTTCGATGATTTAAAGAGATCGATCTATCAAGCACCAATTTTGGCCATGCCTACTATGCAAGAGACATTGTAGATAAATACTATTTGAGATAAATATTAATGCAAATGAGTATGCCATGGTATCAATCCTTATGCAAGGAGAAGTTCTTTATATTATCACTCTGAGTTATTTCATGGAGTAGTGTTGAATTACCCTAGGTATGATCAACAATTCTATGCCCTCATACATGCAATGAGGAATGTAAGCCTTATGATATCTTGGATAAGGTGACAATGATTCACACAGATCACTAACCACTCCAGTCTTTGTAGAGTCAAACCAAGTTACAACATGCTAAGAATTACAAGTGAATGAGATTTTTATAGCAATTCCACTTTGTCATAAAATATAAGAATGACACCACAAACAAGGTCACAAACATGTTTGGCAAGACCACCCATGCACACATTTGTGGCTATGGGAACCAAATCATTCACCCATGATGTTTTGGGGGATAAGTATGTGAATGATGTTGATTTTAGAGACATATTTCAGTAGTTGAAAGACAAAACAACTGATTTAGAAGAAAAATAACATTATCTCCAAGATGGGCTACTTTACAAATCAGACAAGCTCTGCATTTCACATGAAAGGAGAATTTAGTTGATCAAATAAGATTATACATCAAGAGTTACTAAACAGTTTGGAATTAGAGAAATAGTGGCGAATCTACAAAAGTATGTGTATTGGCTTAAGATGCAAGTGAAAGTTTCCAAATACAATTGAGGTTGTCTTCTTTGTCGCACCATTAAACCAAGCAATATGAAACTTGGGTTGCACATGCCATTACTAGTTCCCAATAGACCTTGGAAGAGTAACTCTATGATTTCATTGGGGGTTTTCAAATAACCAAGCAATACCATGATTACGTATTTTTTTTTATTGTGGACCAATTCAATGCAATGTGCACTAATGCCTTGCGATAAGACAATAAAGGGATATGGAGAAACTAAATTATTCTCTAATGTATGGGTACATTTTGTATTTCCTCGTTCGATTGTGTTTGATTGAGATGCATTATTCTTGCGTAAATTTTCGACAACCTTATGGGAAATAATGGATACCTACTTGAAGCATTCAACTGCAATCCATCTCTAGACCTATGGGCATACCAAAGTAGTTAACACAATGTTGGAGAATTAGAGGATTAGGTAAATAAGAGAGCTAGTATTTCCAAGAGAGAGGTGGTGTCTAAAGACATTGTTACAACACTTCAACACAATTAAGCATAGCACAAAATACAAAGAAGTATATGAAACCAAAATATTCCATACACAACACATTCACACTACATTACCATATCATATATTGACCCATATGGAAATATTATATAGCACCAAGATGTAACCAACTCCTTTGAAGAGAGGAAGACGAGCTCCACATAGATTGGCTAGGGTGCATAACAAACTCCTCGATTTCTATTGTATTCTACATATAGTCGACTATTCTATTCTCACTACCCAACTAATTGAATGCTTAGTAAAGCATCCAATTAGTCTCATAGTCGAATCCTTAGTCGACTTCCCATTCGACCACTCAATAGACCTCCCAATTATTAGCTTTTATAGCTCGGGAGGTACTCCGCATGTTTTGTCTTGTATGCGGAAGTAACCTTGCATTTGCGCTACGAGGCACTTGACTTTGTAATAGGCGTTTTATAAAGTTGTAATAAAGTGACTCTTTTATTAAATTGACCTTTTGTAAAGCATCCTTTCTAACATTTTATTAAAGTGACTTTATGTCATAAAGTGCACTTATGTCATAAAGTGGAATTTTACTTTAATAAATGTAAGTGATTTATTTAGGAGGGAATGAATCATGTCCCTTGATCTTGTAAAGGCAAGATTAGATCTTGGCCATTGGATTTAGGGATGGGGAAAGTGAAAAGTAATTTTTGGTTATAAGAGAGAGCCTAGGGTGGTGTGCAAGACAAGCTTTGCGAGATTTTGGAGAGAGCTTAGAAGAATTTGTTTGCAGCAGAGTTGGCACTGATTTCAAAAGAGACTGGGCACATTTCCCAAGAATAATTTTTCGTGTGAAAAGTTGTTGAGTGTATTGCTATTGTTGCAGGTCGTACTGTACAGATTCGTACAGTCCATACAATAGAGAAGAAGGGCATGATTTTTTAGGCATTTCGTTGGCACAAAATTTGAGGTTGTTTTGGAGTATTCTTTACTACAAAGGGGCAGTAATGTTCTGTCAATACAATGGACTGTGGGCACATTTTTCAAGGTGTTTCTCTAGAGGAGGTTCGTACAATAGTACAGACTTGTTGGCATGATTTTATAGACTGAAAAGTGGGACTATTGTGGGTGTCTGTAAGTTGTCTCTTGCTGCCATGTATGACTATTGTAGTGTTTAAATTCTTCTTGAAGCTGCTAATAAAATCTCTCTCGGTGGGTTTACCCAAATTGGGGTTTTCCCTAGCGGGTTGCCAAAATCTGGGTGTGCACATGTGTTTTGTGACTGTTGTTCATCGTTATTTTTTTCTACAACACTTGCTTAGTAATGCGTGTTTCTTCTTATGATATAGTTGTATGTGGGTAACACATTCAAAGTTCATTTAAGATAGAAATATGTGCTTACTAAGTGTTTGAAAAAAGTCCCATGGAGTTAGTGTGCTTTTGTTACTGATTTTCTACATGATATCAGAGCAGGTGCTCTGAGTTACAGTGAGCAGTGTTATTTTAGAAAGGATTTGAAGGGAGAAAACTTGGATGTTTGTTTTCAATTGAACAGTTGATAGGGAGATGGCTGCTTCCATCATGTATCAAGACCAGTTGGATGGGATTTCCAACTATTTGCAATGGAAAGTCAAAATGTTAGCTATTCTCAGGGAGAACAAAATTTGGAGCTTTGTCAGCTCTGTAGTTGTTGTTCCCACAACAGATCCTCTTGCTTTGGATGTGTTATCCCCTATCATAGGGATAACTAAGGAGATTATGTCTCAAGGCCCACAAGTCCTAGACATGGACTGCCAAGAGCCATATTGACTTGAGCCTGGCCCTGGAGGGCCCATCCTTCTTCTTCAACGCCTTCATTTCTGTCAGCAGCAACAACATCCATCCCATCGGCCTGGTTCTGAAGTAGCAGTGGGTATTTCTCCATGAGGTAATGAGTCTGGGTATCATAGTATGTGTCACTATGATTCTCAAAACATTTGAATATGTGCATTTAATTCTCTTTTGATTCATGACGTGTGCTTGGAATTTATGCCTTTTGACTTGTCGAAACCTGGAGGGGATGACATAATTCCCTAGCAAGTTGGTTCCCTTAGGAGTGAGTTTCCATTGGGTGGGTTTATGAAAGGTAATCATCCATTCCTACCATACTTATTACTTTCCATCATCTTTCCCCTACATTGGTTCGAGCATTGGGTTTGCCAAGCTAGTAAAGGGTTGTACCTTTCCTTGTGGGAAGAAGGGGATAAAGGCCCAGAGGGTAAAAGTAGTTGGAAAAAGTTAAAATCCAAAATACCAAACCTTGAGATGCTTCACCCAGGGATCCCCAAGAAAGCAATAAAAGGCTTCTCAGCAAGAAAAAGGGGGGACCTGTTATCGTGCAGTTTTTATTTTAGGTCACAAGCTACAAGATAGTGGACAAACTGGCGTAACAGGAACCTTCCCCACCCAATGTCACCTCGATGGGGAGGTTCTTTCTGTTTAGGGAGGTTAACCCAGGGGAGACGTCCCCGATAACCTGGGGTTTGAAGAGGCAAAGGATAAAAGGTCAAGAGTTAAGGTTTTCCCTCCTTGCAGGTTACCACCAGTATCAGATAATCCGGCTAATCAGCCAATGAAGAAGTGAAGTCCCTATTGAAAACACTTGCCTGGAACAAGATAATAGAAATACAATATTTGCAGGCTATAACTCAAAGGGTTAGTACTTCTTAAATATCTGATTTCATTTAACAAGGAATATAATAGACAAGATGAAGTCAACGTTCTGCCAAATAGCCTATGTAAGATCACCAATTCATCAATGTCTACAAAAATGACCAAGCCTATAGTATTTTCAATCAACAATCTGCGCAGTAAAAGCTTGACGTCATCATTTAATTGCTTAGTTATTAGTAAAAAAGGTTGCCGCGTCAGGTATGACGCCAGCCTAGGTTAGCAGCGTTAGGGTTAGTTAGGGTTTCAAAAATTAAAGTTTTTAAAAGATGATTTTTCCCACTACAAGCTCAATGTTGGAGAAATTACCAGTGCCTTAGGGTAAATGGAGTCAAAGCAAGGGCAAAAAGTCTTGGGAGGACTTAAATTTAGAGACTAGAAGGTAGGGTTCCAAGGTGCTACAATGGCAGGGCTCTAGAATGAAAACCCTAAGGGAAGGAGGCTCACTCTGGTGTTGCTTAAGCAAGGCCTTGTGCTCTTTTCTCTTTCTTTAAATACACTTGGAAAAACGGCTAGCTTCAAAGTACATATTTAAGGGAGAAAGTGTTGCAGGGGAAAGGCTTTCAAAACCCTAGAAGGTGAAAACCCTAGGTGTAGATTCAACTAGGCCTAGGACGTCTCCTCTTTTCAAACTATAACTTCAACTCTAGCTCAGAAAAAGGGAGAAAAAGTGTAGCAATGGCTAGGCTATGTCTTCCTTCTTCAATGGCTAAAACTATTTCTCAAACAAGGGGACATATAGCAGTGACCTACTTGTGTGCTTGCTACCTAGGGTTTCAAGATTCAGCAATATAATAGCAAATGTAAGAAATTAAGCCTACAACCATTCACTTAAGAAGTTTTGCATGAAAAATTCACTTACATGTCATGAAGAAAGCATAATCAAACCCTAGGTGTAAACCTTCCTTGAGAGAAACACCATATATGCCAAGACAAATCCTCCAAGAAGAGTTGCGCCTCACTTTAAAAGACCAAAAGTACCCAAACTAGGGTGCAAGTTTTTGAGATCTCACAAGAGAGTCAGTTGTGTTCTCTTCAAAATGAGGAAAAATGTCCTCAATATATATCAATCCATGACCTTTCAATTAGAAAATAGGTCATTAAAACAACCGACAAGGCTGACTACAAAATTTACATTGTTTTTACATTAACTGCTAGAAAAATGACATAATATGAGCAAAAGGTGGGACGTCAAGCCCTTCTGAGGGAGACATTGGCCCTTTTTGGGCATATCCAGCATCCAGAAGCCAGACGTTAGCCCTTCTAGGGCTCATCCAAGCTGCCACACGTTCCAAATAGCCTCATCACACTGCCACACGCTCAAGATAACATCATGCTCTTCTAGGTGACGTCATGTCCATCAAGGGGCAAACGTTCCATTTAAAGTGGGTGATTCCCCCTAGGCCGGGCTCTGCCAAAGTGTCCTGTGTGGAACGTCCTTCTTTCTTCCTGTGAAAAAGCTCATCATAACGTTGTCCTGTCTCTACCATCCCAACAACCATCTGATGGGCTCTTCAACCCCATGGAGGTCCGAGCTAATCATTTCCCCATGTGTACCGGTCCGCTGGTTCATGTCTGTCAGGTATGGTCCTGCACATCAAAAACTTCGCCCTCCATGGGCTCATCAGTCCTTGGGATCATAGCAATGTTAATCATATTTCATCATTAAATTTATCAAATACATGCATAAAACCCCTAGCATATCATCTAATAGCTCAAAGACATTACACTGACCTACTATACAAAGCTGAAGAAAAGACAAAGTGCCCTGTTGGGCCAGCATCCACAAGAAGAAGAGAGCTTCCAAAAAAAATTATTCAAGCCATGTAACATGAAGTGATATGGTCTAAGGACGTCCATTTATAGTGAAGACCAGGGGAAGGTATTGTCCGTGGGTGCTTTTGTAGGAGGCGAGTTGTACCTGTCATGGATGCAGTTTTTTCCAAGCCCCTTTATTGCCTTTATTCTTTATTTATTGTTTTTTATTTCCTTTTTGCTTCAAGGTCCGACCAGAGGACACTGCCTTGGCGTGGTGGCCAGAGCTGACAGTGTTACCCACTAGTATTTTTGCAGAAATGATAAGGTTGGCTCGTGATGAGACCTCCTTTCCCTTGGCCATGCAACCAAGAGTCATTGCCCTGGCGTGGTGACCAGATAATGGCAATTTCATATTGCTAGATACCTATGAACATAATGGGCCGGCTCGTGATGAGACCTCCCATCCTCTTGGTTAGGTCTTGTTTTATTATTTTTCTTTGGGTCCCTTTTGTTTCTTATCGAGAGGCCTTTTATTGCCTTCTTGGGGATCCCTGGACGAAGCATCTCTAGGTTTTATTTTTTATGGCTTTTATCTTTTACCAGCTGCTTTTACCCCCTGGGCCTTTAGCCCCTTCTTCCCACAGGAAAAAGTGTAACCCCTCAAATAGGTCATCCTAATGCCCGGACTAGGGGAATGGGATGGATGTATGGGAGATAAGATGCTAAACGATAATATGGTGGGAACAGACGATGGCCCTTCAAATCCCCCTTGGTGGCTAACCAAAACCCATGGATACAAGCTTGCTAGGGCACCCCATTAATCCCCCCAACAATGGTCAAGTGGGTTAGTGTAAGATCCAAGCAGTTGTCAGAAATGTAAGGAACCTGATACATATATAAGAAAGTTATAACGATCAAACATGACACATACCATGATACCTGGACCAATTACCTCATGGAGCAAGAGTCTTCTCTGATGCAAGTCCAAGCCGATGGTGATGGATGCTGCTACTGCTGAGAGGACAAATCTGGCGAAGAAGAAGAAGGATGGGCCCTCTAGGGCCATGCTCAGGTCAATCTTGCTCTCGGTACTCCATGTCTAGGACCTGTGGGCCTCGAGACATGATCTCCTAGTTATCCCTAGAAATCGGGGATAACATTTGGCTCCAACTCAGGGACATGTGCTCACCGTAGAGCGCATGAGAACCTCAACATCTCTAGCATAAACCTGCAGACCTGCTCACACTTGAAAAGATGCATCAACAACAAAGGTGGGGTGGTATTGCCACCCCGCAAAATATAACATGTATACATATGAAATAAAGCAATCAAAATGCATATGAGGAAACAAACATGAAATGCAGATGGTATAATACACGGAAAATGCCTACCTACTCATACTTACCTGTAAAGTCAGGTTACCCCACCCTAGTGGGGTTTGAGGAGGTGCCCGCTGACGGGCACTGTGCGCCTTCTTCCCTCCAGTGTAGACAGGTAATAGGAGTCATTAACTGACTTTCTTCCGACCTTAAAAGGGCCAAGCCAAAAATGATTATTTTCTTTGATATTAGTAGGCTTCCCTTTATTGGCATCCCACATCCAAACCATGTCTCTCTCCTTGTACTCTTTGACTCTGAAATTGGTCGTTCCTTGAATAACCCTGGTGTATCGTGTAGAGGGAGGTGGGTGGGATTCTACTATAAAGATCTTCTACTGTGAAGGACGGATCCGTACATCATCTTCCACCTTCTTAAGTATTTCCCCAGTCTCTGATTCCTGAGCTTTAAGATCGTCCATGAGTTGTTGGTATTGTTCTTTCATGGGCCATTCAATCTGAATCGAATTTTCTTCATTCGCAAAAGGCGTATCCTCTGGAGAATATCTATGAGGAGTCGGCCCGGTTTTGTCGCATGCTTTGTCATCTTTGATTGAATCACTGGACTTTTTCTCATAAGTTGTAGTTACAGGTACATTTTGGATATGACCAATTGTTCCATCTTTCAATGGCCCATCTGATCCTTGGAAAAAGTTGTCAAATCGCTCTTTGATAGATGGTACCTTGATGACTTTTCTCAAAGGGATGGTTACAAGCATCTTGGATAATGCCCCTTCAAGGTCAAAATTCAGATTAACCCTTTCAGTATTGGATGCTTTAGGAAAGATTACATCCACAGGTGGGTTTTTTGTTTGGTCAGTGGAAGGTTGGTCCAACTTCTTTCTTCTATACACCTGGAACTCTTGTTTCTTTAGCTTCTCTTTTGATTCCTGGTCTAGTTTGTTTATTACCACCATCCTGGCTGACCTGGCTGCTTCTTTGATGGCCTCTTGATACTCTTCAGTGTTGATATTTATTTGAGGGCCTTCTATGAAGTAGTCTATATTGTTTACCTGTTGATGGTCACCACTACTGCAAGGACATTCATGTTCCCAATGTGCTTCACTACATTGAAAACACGAAGGGTTTTCATCCACAATGATGGCGCTTGGAACTTTTATGTCTTTGAAAACATCTTTGTTCCACTCAACGAAATTACTTTTTCTCTGTATTGGATAGCCATCTTCGTCTGAATCTTCCGAGGTATCAGAGGCACCATCAGGATAATCACCCCAATCAATATCTTCTCCTATCAAGGGAAAAGTGGGACAATCTTGAAACAAGTATGGATCCATTGAAAAAGGTGTTTGTTCATCTTCCTCAGAATGACCGGTTTGTAATAATGTGGGAATCCCCTTAAAGGGAAATTGGTCATCTGAGTCCTGCTTTTCTAGAAAAGAAATTTTTAACATTTCACGAATCCTTTTAACCTTTTGCAGGATTCAAGACATACTAGTGCTTGGATTGGTTTCTTTAGACTTATCGGCTTCACTTATATCTTGATCTTCCAAAATTTGTGTGTCTAAGAGAAACAAGGCATCTTCAAAGTTAGGTTTTTTGTGAGTACCCATGCCCAAATCCTTGGGTGGCTCATGTTGTCTCGAGGCATTCAAAACATTGTTTGTGTTTGAGAAAGCTGCGTTCCATTTCCTTTTGGGAGGCATGAGTTTTACTTCAAGAATTTCTGGGAATTTAGGCTCAGCTTCGGTGACATCCTCATCACTAGACTCTTTGTGGTAATTATTGTGCGAGAGATTGACTTGATGAATGTAGTCTTAGAACTCAAGGTTTTGCTCAATCCGGCAAGCAATGTCTTGTGCTTCTTCTAGAGTCGAGGGTGACCGATCTTTAAGAGTAAACTACAAAACTCCTTCCAACGAGTTCAAGTAGTGTTGGAGGATAACTTCTTCTGAGAAACTAGGCATGATCTTCTTGAGTAAAAGGTTGAACCTATCATTGAAATCCCTAATGCCCTAACTAGAGGCTTTGCAAATATTAGTGTATTGAGAGTAAAGGGAATCCATGCTTTCTTTTTCACACCAATCTTTATGGAAGGCTTGTTCAAAGTCTTCAGGGCTTTTGATGCTTCCTTTCGGGAGTCTGTTAATCCATCTTCTGGCACTTCCGGTGAGTGAGCTCACAAAGAGCCTTAAGAAGACATCGGGGTGTTCTTGTCCGGATTGGTGAAACTGGAAAGCATCACAAAAGTCGGTCCAATGAGAGTTGCCATAGGATCCATCTTCCCCTGAGAACTTAGGTATCCAAGACTCGGCCTTCTTGGGTAGATCATTTAACCCCCCTTAGGTGTTAGGTAAGCTTAAGGGACCAAAGAGTTCTTTATGAGACCATTTGGGAGAAATTACAGGGGTGACAGGATTTGTGGAGGTCATAGTAGTAGATGCAGGCATATACTGACGTCCACTACGAGTCGTCATTAGCTATTTGTGGAGTCGCCAGATGATTTGCTTGAAATCATCAAATAAAAGGGAAAACACCCTAGTGGAGTCGCCAGGTAAGCTTGTAAAATAAGGCTCTAAGGCAAGTCTATCCGAAAAGGTTTGTCATCTGAGGAGAATTGACTCAGTGTTCCCCGACAACGGCGCCAAAATGTTATCGTGCAGTTTGTATTTTAGGTCACAGGCTACAAGATAGTGGACAAACTGGAGTAACAGGAACCTTCCCCACCCAATGTCACCTTAATGGGGAGGTTCTTTCTGTTTAGGGAGGTTAACCCAGGGTAGACGTCCCCAGTAACCTGGGGTTTGAAGAGGCAAAGGATAAAAGGTCAAGAGTTAAGGTTTTCCCTCCTTGTAGGTTACCACCAGTATCAGATAATCCGGCTAATCAACCAATGAAGAAGTGAAGTCCCTGTTGAAAACACCTGCCTGGAACAAGATAATAGCAATACAATATTTGCAGGCTATAACTCAAAGGGTTAGTACTTCTTAACTATCTGATTTTATTTAACAAGCAATATAATAGACAAGATGAAGTCAACGTTCTGCCAAATAGCCTATGTAAGATCACCAATTCATCAATGTCTACAAAAATGACCAAGCCTATAGTATTTTCAATCAACAATTTGCTCAGTAAAAGCTTGACGTCATCATTTAATTGCTTAATTATTAGTCAAAAAGGTTGCTGCGTCAGGTATGAAGTCAGCCTAGGTTAGTAGCGTTAGGGTTAGTTATGGTTTCAAAAATTAAAGTTTTTAAAAGATGATTTTTCACACTACAAGCTCAACGTTGGAGAAATTACCAGTGCCTTAGGGTAAATGGAGTCAAAAAAAGGGAAAAAAGTCTCGGGAGGACTTAAATTTAGAGACTAGAAGGTAGGTTTCCAAGGTGCTGCAATGGCAAGGCCCTAGAATCAAAACCCTAAGGGAAGGAGGCCAACTTTGGTGTTGCTTAAGCAAGGCCTCGTGCTCCTTCCTCTTTCTCTAAATACACTTGGAAAAATGGCTAGCTTCAAAGTACAGATTTAAGGGAGAAAGTGTTGCAGGGGCAAGGCTTTCAAAACCCTAGAAGATGAAAACCCTAGGTGTAGATTCAACTAGGCCTAGGACATCTCCTCTTTTCAAACTATAACTTCAACGCTAGATCAAAAAAAGGGAGAAAAAGTGTAGCAATGGCTAGGCTATGTCTTCCTTCTTCAATGGCTAAAACTATTTCTCAAAGAAGGGGACATATAACAATGACCTACTTGTGTGCTTGCTACATAGGGTTTCAAGATTCAGCAATATAGTAGCAAATGTAAGAAATTAAGCCTACAACCATTCACTTAAGAAGTTTTGCATGAAAAATTCACTTACATGTCATGAAGAAAGCATAATCAAACCCTAGTTGTAAACCTTCCTTGAGAGAAACACCATATATGCCAAGAGAAATCCTCCAAGAAGAGTTGTGCCTCACTTTAAAAGACCAAAAGTACCCAAACTAGGGCGCAAGTTTTTGAGATCTCACAAGAGAGTCAGTTGTGTTCTCTTCAAAATGAGGAAAAACGTCCTCAATATATATCAATCCATGACCTTTCAATTAGAAAATAGGTCATTAAAACAGCCGACAAGGCTGACTACAAAATTTACACTGTTTTTACATTAACTGCTAGAAAAATGACATAATATGAGCAAAAGGTGGGACGTCAAGTCCTTTTGAGGGAGACGTTGGCCCTTTTTGGGCATATCCAACATCCATAAGCCAGACGTTAGCCCTTCTAGGACTCATCCAAGCTGCCACATGTGCCAAATAGCCTCATCACACTGCCACACACTCAAGATAACATCCTGCTCTTCTAGGTGACGTCATGTCCATCAAGGGGCAAACGTTCCATATGAAGTGGGTGATTCCCCCTAGGCCGGGCTCTGCCAAAGTGTCCTGGGTGGAACGCCCTTCTTTCTTCCTGTGCAAAGGATCATCATAACGTTGTCCCGTCTCTACCATCCCAGCAACCATATGATGGGCTCTTCAGTCCCATGGAGGTCCGAGCTAATCATTTCCCCATGTGTACCGGTCCACTGGTACCTGTCTGTCAGGTATGGTCCTGCACATCAAAAACTTCTCCCTCCATGGGCTCATCAGTCCTTGGGATCATAGCAATGTTAATCATATTTCATCATTAAATTTATCAAATGCATGCATAAAATCCCTAACATATCATCTAATAGCTCAAAGACATTACACTGACCTACTATACAAAGCTGAAGAAAAGACAAAGTGCCCTGTTGGGACAACATCCACAAGAAGAAGAGAGTTTCCAAAGAATATTATTCAAGCCATGTAACATGAACTGATATGGTCTAAGGACGTCCAGTCATAGTGAAGACCAGGGGAAGGTATTGTCCGTGGGTGCCTTTGTAGGAGGCGAGTTGTACCTGTCATGGATGCAGTTTTTTCCAAGCCCCTTTATTGCCTTTATTCTTTATTTATTGCTTTTTCTTTCCTTTTTACTTCAAGGTCTGACCAGAGGACACTGCCTTGGCATGGTGGCCAGAGATGACAGTGTTACCCACTAGTATTTTCACAGAAATGATAAGGCTGGCTCGTGATGAGACTCCCTTTCCCTTGGCCATGCAACCAAGAGTCATTGCCCTGGCGTGGTGACCAGATAATGGCAATGTCATACTGCTAGATACCTATGAAAATAATGGGCCGACTCGTGATGAGACCTCCCATCCTCTTGGTTAGGTCTTGTTTTATTATTTTTCTTTGGGTCCCTTTTGTTTCTTATCGAGAGGCCTTTTATTGCCTTCTCGGGGATCCCTAGGCGAAGCATCTCTAGGTTTTATTTCTTATGGCTTTTATCTTTTACTAGCTACTTTTACCCCTGGGCCTTTAGCCCCTTCTTCCCACAGGACAAAGTGTAACCCCTCAAATAGGTCATCCTAATGCCCAGACTAGGGGAATGGGATGGATGTATGGGAGATAAGATGTAAAATGATAATATGGTGGGAACGGACGATGGCCCTTCAAATCCCCCTTGGTGGCTAACCAAAACCCTTGGATACAAGCTTGCTAGGGCACCCCGTTAATCCCCCCAACAATGGTCAAGTGGGTTAGTGTAAGATCCAAGCAGTTGTCAGAAATGTAAGGAACCTGATACATATATAAGAAAGTTATAACGATCAAACATGACACATACCATGATACCTGGACCAATTACCTCATGGAGCAAGAGTCTTCTCTAATGCAAGTCCAAGCTGATGGTGATGGATGCTGCTACTACTGACAGGACAAATCTGGCGAAGAAGAAGAAGGATGGGCCCTCCAGGGCCATGCTCAGGTCAATCCTGCTCTCGGTACTCCATGTCTAGGACCTATGGGCCTCGAGACATGATCTCCTAGTTATCCCTAGAAATTGGGGATAACATCTGGCTCCAACTTGGGGACATGTGCTCATCGTAGAGCGCATGAGAACCTCAACATCTCTGGCATAAACCTGCGAACCTGATCACACTTGAAAAGATGCATCAACAACAAAGGTGGGGTGGTATTGCCACCCCGCAAAATATAACATGTATACATATGAAATAAAGAAATCAAAATGAATATGAGGAAACAAACATGAAATGCAGATGGTATAATACACAGAAAATGCCTACCTACTCATACTTACCTGTAAAGTCAGGTTACCCCACCCTGGTGGGGTTTGAGGAGGTGCCCCCTGACGGGCACTGTGCGCCTTCTTCCCTCCAGTGTAGACAAGTAATAGGAGTCATTAACTGACTTTCTCCCGACCTTAAAAGGGCCAAGCCAAAAATGATTGTTTTCTTTGATATTAGTAGGCTTCCCTTTATTGGCATCCCACATCCAAACCATGTCTCCCTCCTTGTACTCTTGGACTATGAAATTGGTCGTTCCTTGAATAACCCTGGTGTATCGTGTAGAGGGAGGTGGGTGGGATTCTGCTATAAAGATTTCCTGCTGTGAAGGATGGATCCGTACATCATCTTCCACCTTCTTAAGTATTTCCCCAGTCTCTGATTCATGAGATTTAAGATCGCCCATGAGTTGTTGGTATTGTTCTTTCGTGGGCCATTCAATCTGAATCGAATTTTCTTCATTCACAAAAGGCGTATCTTATGGAGAATATCTATGAGGAGTCAGCCCGGTTTTGTCGTGTGCTTTGTCATCTTTGATGGAATCACTGGACTTTTTCTCATAAGTTGTAGTTACAAGTACATTCTGGATACGACCAATAGGTCCATCTTTCAATGGCCCATCTGATCCTTGGAAAAAGTTGTCAAATCACTCTTTGATAGATGGTACCTTGATGACTTTTCTCAAAGGGATGGTTACAAGCATCTTGGATAATGCCCCTTCAAGGTCAAAATTCAGATTAACCCTTTCAATATTGGATGTTTTAGGAAAGATTACATCCACAGGTGGGTTTTTTGTTTGGTCAGTGGAAGGTTGGTCCAACTTCTTTCTTCTATACACCTGGAACTCTTGTTTCTTTAGCTTCTCTTTTGATTCCTGGTCTAGTTTGTTTATTACCGCCATCCTGGCTGACCTGGCTGCTTCTTTGATGGCCTCTTGATACTCTTCAGCGGTGATATTTATTTGAGGGCCTTCTATGAAGTAGTCTATATTGTTTACCTGTTGATGGTCACCACTACTGCAAGGAAATTCATGTTCCCAATGTGCTTCACTACATTGAAAACGCGAAGGGTTTTCATCCACAATGATGGCGCTTGGAACTTTTATGTCTTTGAAAAAATCTTTGTTCCACTCAATGAAATTAATTTTTCTCTCTTATTGGATAGCCATCTTCGTCTAAATCTTCCGAGGTATCAGAGGCACCATCAGGATAATCACCCCAATATGTATCTTCTCCCGTCAAGGGAAAAGTGGGACAATCTTGAAACAAGTATGGATCCATTGAAAAAGGTGTTTGTTCATCTTCCTCAGAATGACCAGTTTGTAATAATGTGGGAATCCCCTTAAAGGGCAATTGGTCATCTGAGTCCTGCTTTTCTAGAAAAGAAATTTTTAACATTTCACGAATCCTTTTAACCTTTTGCAGGATACAAGACATACTAGTGCTTGGATTGGTTTCTTTAGACTTATCGGCTTCACTTATATCTTGATCTTCCAAAATTTGTGTGTCCAAGAGAAACAAGGCATCTTCAAAGTTAGGTTTTTTGTGAGTACCCATGCCCAAATCCTTGGGTGGCTCATGTTGTCTCGAGGCATTCAAAACATTGTTTGTGTTTGAGAAAGCTATGTTCCATTTCCTTTTGGGAGGCATGAGTTCTACTTCAAGAATTTCCAGGAATTTAGGCTCAGCTTCGGTGACATCCTCATCACTAGACTCTTTGTGGTCATTATTGTGTGAGATATTGACTTGATGAATGTAGTCTTCGAACTCAAGGTTCTGCTCAATCTGGCAAGGAAAGTCTTGTGCTTCTTCTAGAGTCGAGGGTGACCGATCTTTAAGAGTAAACTGCAAAAATCCTTCCAACGAGTTCAAGTAGTGTTGGAGGATTGCTTCTTTTGAGAAACTAGGCATGATCTTCTTGAGTAAAAGGTTGAACCTATCATTGAAATCCCTAATGCCCTAACTAGAGGCTTTGCAAATATTAGTGTATTGAGAGTAAAGGGAATCCATGCTTTCTTTTTCACACCAATCTTTCTGGAAGGCTTGTTCAAGGTCTTCAGGGATTTTGATTATTCCTTTCGGGAGTCTGTTAATCCATCTTCTGGCACTTCTGGTGAGTGAGCTCACAAAGAGCCTTAAGAAGACATCGGGGTGTTCTTGTCCGGATTGGTGAAACTGGAAAGCATCACAGAAGTCGGTCCAATGAGAGTTGCCATAGGATCCATATTCCCCTGAGAACTTAGGTATCCAAGACTCGACCTTCTTGGGTAGATAATGTAACCCCCCTTGGGTGTTAGGTAAGCTTAAAGGACCAAAGAGTTTTTTATGAGACCATTTGGGAGAAATTACAGGGGTGACAGGATTTGTGGAGGTCATAGTAGTAGATGCAGGCATATACTGACATCCACTACGAGTCGTCATTAGCTATTTGTGGAGTCGCCAGATGATTTTCTTGAAATCATCAAATAAAAGGGAAAACACCCTAGTGGAGTCGCCAGGTAAGCTTGTAAAATAAGGCTCTGAGGCAAGGCTTACCGAAAAGGTTTTTCGTCTAAGGAGAATTGACTCAGTGTTCCCTGGCAACGACGCCAAAATGTTATCGTGCAGTTTGTATTTTAGGTCACAGGCTACAAGATAGTGGACAAACTGGC
Organism: Picea mariana; assembly: GCA_032191745.1. NCBI lineage: Eukaryota > Viridiplantae > Streptophyta > Pinopsida > Pinales > Pinaceae > Picea > Picea mariana. The sequence goes on along the minus strand of JASDQU010739441.1, from coordinate 384,557 downwards.
GTAACATGAAACTTCCCCACCTAATGTCACCTCGATGGGGAGGTTCTTTCTGTTTAGGGAGTTTAACCCAAGGGAGACGTCCCCGGTAACCTGGGGTTTGAAGAGGCAAAGGATAAAAGGTCAAGAGTTAAGGTTTTCCCTCCTCTCAGGTTACCACGAGTATCAGATAATCCGGCTAATCAACCAATGAAGAAGTGAAGTCCCTGTTGAAAACACCTGCCTGGAACAAGATAATAGCAATATAATATTTGCAGGCTATAACTCAAAGGGTTAGTACTTCTTAACTATCCGATTTCATTTAAGAAGCAATATAATAAACAAGATGAAGTCAACGTTCTACCAAATATCCTATGTAAGATCACCAATTCATCAATGTCTACAAAAATGACCAAGCCTATAGTATTTTCAATCAACAATTTGCTCAGTAAAAGCTTGACGTCATCATTTAATTTCTTAATTATTAGTCAAAAAGGTTGCTGCGTAAGGTATGACGTCAGCCTAGGTTAGCAGCGTTAGGGTTAGTTAAGGTTTCAAAAATTAAAGTTTTTAAAAGATGATTTTGAACACTACAAGCTCAATGTTGGAGAAATTACCAGTGCCTTAGGGTAAATGGAGTCAAAGCAAGGGCAAAAAGTCTCAGGAGGACTTAAGTTTAGAGACTAGAAGGTAGGGTTCCAAGGTGCTGCAATGGTAGGGCCCTAGAATGAAAACCCTAAGGGAAGGAGGATCACTCCGGTGTTGCTTAAGCAAGGCCTCGTGCTCCTTCCTCTTTCTCTAAATACACTTAGAAAAACGACTAGCTTCAAAGTACAGATTTAAGGGAGAAAGTGTTGCAGGGGCAAGGATTTCAAAACCCTAGAAGGTGAAAACCCTAGGTGTAGATTCAACTAGGCCTAGGACATCTCCTCTTTTCAAACTATAACTTCAACGCTAGCTCAGAAAAAGGGATAAAAAGTGTAGCAATGGCTAGGCTATGTCTTCCTTCTTCAATGGCTAAAACTATTTCTCAAACAAGGGGACATATAGCAATGACCTACTTGTGTGCTTGCTACCGAGGGTTTCAAGATTCAACAATATAATAGCAAATGTAAGAAATTAAGCCTACAACCATTCACTCAAGAAGTTTTGCCAAACCCTAGTTGTAAACCTTAGTTGTAAATCAAACCCTAGTTGTAAACCTTCCTTGAGAGAAACACCATATATGCCAAGAGAAATCCTCCAAGAAGAGTTGCACCTCACTTTAAAAGACCAAAAGTACCCAAACTAGGGCGCAAGTTTTTGAGATCTCACAAGAGAGTCAGTTGTGGTATCTTCAAAATGAGGAAAAAAGTCCTCAATATATATCAATCCATGACCTTTCAATTAAAAAATAGGTCATTAAAAAAGCCGACAAGGCTGACTACAAAATTTACACTTTTTTTACATTAACTTCTAGAAAAATGACATAATATGAGCAAAAGGTGGGACGTCAAGCCCTTCTGAGGGAGACGTTGGCCCTTTTTGGGCATATCCAACATCCAGAAGCCAGACGTTAACCCTTCTACAGATCATCCAAGCTGCCACACATGCCAAATAGCCTCATCACACTGCCACACGCTCAAGATAACATCCTGCTCTTCTAGGTGACGTCCTCTCCATCAAGGGGCAAACGTTCCATCTGAAGTGGGTGATTCCCCCTAGGCCGGGCTCTGCCAAAATGTCCTGGGTGGAACATCCTTCTTTCTTCCTGTGCAAAGGCTCATCATAACATTGTCCTGTATCTACCATCCAAGCAACGATCTGATGGGATCTTTAGCCCCATAGAGGTCCGAGCTAATCATTTCCCCATGTGTACCGGTCCACTGGTACCTGTCCGTCAGGTATGGTCCTGCACATCAAAAACTTCGACCTCCATGGGCTCATCAGTCCTTGGGATAATAGCAATGTTAATCATATTTCATCATTAAATTTATCAAATACATGCATAAAACCCCTAGCATATCATCTAATAGCTCAAAGACATTACACTGACCTACTATACAAAGCTGAAGAAAAGACAAAGTGCCCTGTTGGGCTAGCATCCACAAGAAGAAGAGAGTTTCCAAAGAAGATTATTCAAGCCATGTAACATGAAGTGATATGGTCTAAGGACGTCCAATCATAGTGAAGACCAGGGGAAGGTATTGTCCGTGGGTGCCTTTGTAGGAGGCAAGCTGTACCTGTCATGGATGCAGTTTTTTCCAAGCCCCTTTATTGCCTTTATTCTTTATTTATTACTTTTTCTTTCCTTTTTACTTCAAGGTTTGACCAGAGGACACTTCCTTGGCATGGTGGCCAGAGCTGACAGTGTTACCCACTAGTATTTTCGCAGAAATGATAAGGCTGGCTCGTGATGAGACCCCCTTTCCCTTGGCCATGCAACCAACAGTCATTACCCTGGCGTGGTGACCAAATAATGGCAATGTCATACTGCTAGATACCTATGAACATAATGGGACGACTCGTGATGAGACCTCCCATCCTCTTGGTCAGGTCTTGTTTTATTATTTTTCTTTGGGTCCCTTTTGTTTCTTATCGAGAGGCCTTTTATTGCCTTCTCAGGGATCCCTGGGTGAAGCATCTCTAGGGATTTATTTCTTATGGATTTTATCTTTTACCAGCTGCTTTTACCCCCTTCTTCCCATAGGAAAAAGTGTAACCCCTCAAATAGGTCATCCTAATGCCCAGACTAGGGGAATGGGATGGATGTATGGGAGATAAGATGTAAAACGATAATATGGTGGGAACGGACGATGGCCCTTCAAATCCCCTTTGGTGGCTAACCAAAACCCATGGATACAAGCTTGCTAGGGCACCCCGTTAATCCCCCCAACAATGGTCAAGAGGGTTAGTGTAAGATCCATGCAGTTGTCAGAAATGCAAGGAACCTGATATATATATAAGAAATTTATAACGATCAAACATGACACATACCATGATACCTGGACCAATTACCTCATGGAGCAAGAGTCTTCTCTGATGCAAGTCCAAACTGATGGTGATGGATGTTGTTGCTGCTGACAGGACAAATCTGGTGAACAAGAAGAAGGATGGTCCCTCTAGGGCCATGCTCAGGTCAATCCTGCTCTCGGTACTCCATGTCTAGGACCTGTGGGCCTCGAGACATGATCTCCTAGTTATCCCTATAAATCGGGGATAACAGGACCCATAAAAATACAAAAACTCAAGACCTAGTTGGTGGATAGGGGGTCTCATCATGAGCCAACCTATTAGGTCTATGGGCATGTAGTGGTATAACACTACTATTCCTTTGGTCACCACGCTAGGGTAGTGGATCTTTGTGGTATATCTAAGAGAAAGGGGGTCTCATCATGAGCCAACCTTCTCATCTCCGTGAAATGCTTGTGCGTAATGCTGTCACCACTGGTCACCATGCTAGGGCAATGTCCCCCAAATTTTCTCTTGAAATAAAAATCAATAAGATAAAAATTAAAAGGGCATTGAATGGGCTAAAAAACAATTGCATCCATGACAAGTTGCAGTTCACCCTCTTCAAAGGCACCGACAGGTAAGACCTACATTTCCTTGTCATCATTGCACCCCTTGCCCAAACATCCCGCACAATATTTCATGCACTTACATGACCTATATTGGTATTCACCTGGAAACACCCCACACCTAAGGAAAATTGGCCCAATAGGATGTCCTGGAATCCTCTGCAAACCTGGCTTGTAGAATAGCATAAATTCTTTGAGCACTTGTCTGGGAAAAGGGGGGTTTTATGCACATGTTTGGGTAACTTGATTATTAGATGTGATTGACATTGCTATGATCCCTGTGACTTATGATCCCATGGAGGGAGTACTTGTTGTTGTTGCAGGACCACACCCGACGAACATGTACATATGGGGAGATGATTAGCTCAGACCTCCATAAGGCTAAAATCCCACCAGATGGATGCTGAGACCTCGGCTAGGGGCAGACATATACCATAGGCTTGCACCAGAGAGAGAGGAGGAAGTTCCACCAGAGGCAGCTTTGCAGGCCTGGAACTAGGGGGTTCTTTCCTTTTCCCTTGAACGTTGGCCTTGGAAGGCCCATGATGTCACCTTTTGACCCTTGACATCACCCAACGTCAGATGGACATGATGGAGGCAGTTGTGTGCCAAGTGGCACGTGTGGCATGATCCCGAGGCCTTGGAAGGCCTAACATTTTTCTCTTGGAGGCCAACATCTCACATAGGAGACCCAACGTCACCCTAGAAGGGCATGACATCTCCTTTTTTGCATGATTTAGGGTTTAGTTTGTCAATTTTATGTAAAAAAATAGATATTTGATGTAACTGGCCATGTCAACCTTTTTGACCTAATTTGGTAATTAAAGGTCATTTGGATTGTATAAATAAGGGATTAATCCCTTGTATTTTTTACCATTCTTTCACTCACACAAGTGAGGTATGAAATTCAGCGTCTTTAAGGCTTATTGGATGAAATTAAGTGGTGCACAACTCTTGGAGGAGGCTTGTCTTGGTGTATTTTGGCATTTTCTTGGTGGAAAGTCTTCAACTAGGGCATATTGGTAGATTATTCTTGGTGAATGTAAGTGACAATCTGCAATTCTTCTTTCTTTTGAATGGTTATAGTATCTTTTACTTTTCATTTGCTAAGATCATGAAATTGTTGGTATAAAACCCTAGGAGATTAAGCACATGCTATTGTCTTTGTCTCAATAGCTATCCACCTACTAGATTTTGCTAGAAGACATATCCGTTGAAGCATGTGCTAGAACCCTACCTTTGTAGTACTCTAACACCATTGCTTCATCAAGCTTTTATTTATCTCAAGCTTGAGCTAAAGAAGAGGGAAAACTGCTAGGGCCTAGGGTTACCTACTTCCAAGTAGTCGTTTTCCTTACAGGGTTTGGTGATTGAGTCCTTGGGTTACCAACACCTCAACCATTCTCCCTCTTGTCTTTAGCTCACACATTATCATTTGTTTCCTTCAAAGATTGTTGCTGAAAAAAGTGACTCCATTATCCCTAAAGACACTGGTTTATACCTTATACTTGGTTGATTGATGAAAACAACCCCCAAACCATTTACATCAAGCTATTTGCTAACTATTCCTAACCCTATATTAGACTGATTTACTAACATTCTTGTTGTTGTTACAAAAGTAAGCTACAACCATATATTGCAGTAGCAAAATCTTCTAAAAGCAATTATTAAAGTTGATTTTTACATTTCCTTATTAGCTTCTTACAAGTGTTAGCATATTGCTAAAATTAGGTTAACATTTGGGGTCATTTTGAAGCTTATTCAAAACTTAATTGTGAAGTTATTAATATATATATATACACTGATGTTATAAATTTCTGTTTTCTTCACCTTATACATAAGCTTATTTCTTTTATTGAAAGTCCAAGGTTTTACGAAGCTCTAACATCAAATTGTTACTTGCAAAATAATGTTTTCTTGTTGTCTTGTTCTAGGCAGGTTCACTTAAGCATATCTTTGCTTCGTATTATTAAACCTTTGGGACTTTTTGATTGGTCTGACTTGTGAGAGGGGACAACTTTTCTTGATACCATAACCTTTGCCTTCTCAAACCCCCAGGTCACCGAGGGACATCTCCCCTGGGATTTCACCCCTAAAGAGAAAGAGGTATCTTATTTAGGTGACAATGATAGGACAACCTCTTGTTATGCCAATTTACCGTCTACTTTCCTTTGGCTTTTGGGCAAGTACAAATTGTGCGATAACATTTCAGCGCCGTTGCCGGGGAACACTGAGTCAATTATCCTCAAAGACAACACTTTTTGGTAAGCCTTTCCTCAAAATCCTTGTACTTTACAAATCTTACCTGGCCACTCCATTGAGGTTGATTCCCTCATCCCTTTTATAGTTTCAAGAAAATTCTCTAGTGACTCCACTAACCTTTTCCAAGGTGCCACCTTACTCTCAATTCTGTGATATTTCCAAGTTATGGGATCATGGCGCCCTGGGAACAAGTTTATCCAACTATTGATTTCAAATTTTTTCAAGGATACCCGCATTATTTTGATACAAAATGGTCAAGCAACTCTCCAAGATTTGGAGGCCTCCCAATTACTCACATTGTAGAATTCTTGAAGTATATAAGCGAGACAGAATTGGGAGGGGAGGATGTTTTGGTAAAATTATTCATACTCTCTCTGCCATCTTTTTTGCAAGATTGGTTTAAGAGTTGTTGCAAAGATAGGGGTATTTCATCTTTCATAGACCTCATTAGTAGGTTTATTGAGTTCGTGAAACCGCAATGCCTGAAATATGAAGACGGCCTTAAGAATCTCGCGGTAGCCCTAGAGGATGAAGGATTCACCATTGAGATTGTGGGAGATATCAGGGATGTGTACCTTACTCAATACCAAGAACCCTTTGGTATAGAAGTAGAAATTTATGAAGAAAATTTCAACCCATTGAAGAGGAGCAAGATTTTTCCCATGATTGGATAGAATGCAATGAAGATTTAACTAGAGAAGTGAATTATGAGGATGAAGCACTGGTAACCGCTCCTATGTATGATGATGCTCTCCAAGAAGGTGAAGAAGTAAAGGAACCCTTGGAAGAGTTAGCTCCTTCATTTTCCAATGAAGATGAAGAGATGAGTCTTAGTGAAGTACTTGACCCTCTTCCATTTGATGAATTCATCCATGCCGATGATGCTCCTACACAACAAGAAGTGAACACGGTAAGTTACCTCACTTTCCAAGATTTTGATGATGCTTTGTTTTATGATTTGGAAAGAGAAGAGGTACTAGAGTATCCATTGGATGCATTAAATCCTTCATGTCATGATAAAGGTAGTGACATTGTTGATAATATTGATGAGTTCATACATGTTGGAAGGCGTAAGTGGGATGTGATTGGTTCTAATGAGGATCTCATTTACAACATTGATGGTCATTTACAAAAGTTTCCTTTACAACTATCATATGAGGTTACTAATTTTGACAATTGGCAACAAGGGGATGGTATGATTACAAACCTTTTTTAGACACCCAAGGATGACCAGGTGCTATATTCTCCTAGTGATTTTCGGTCATACCTTGAGGATTTCGATGAGTATTCCTTAGAGAACTTGGATTTATTCCATGAAGAAGATTATCAACCACCATTGTTCTCAGATTTTGATAGAGGTAAGGACATCATTTTCCCGGAGAAGGATCCTTGTGATAATGTTTTCCAACTCCCTTCGATTGTTTTATCTTGCTATGTCATTAGAGGTGTAGTTGGGAAGCATGTCCTTTGTCTTAAGTTTCCTTTAAGGCAAATCCTAGAATTCAAGGGTAGGTTGAATACCTCAAAAAGAAGTTTATTATCTCAATCTTTCAGCCTTCCCTTAAGACATTGTCAGTAATCCTCTAGTTCCTTGCTAGTCCTTTCCCAAACCTCACGATTTGATGACCTCCAAGGTAGCCAACTTTCAGACTTTTTGAGTCTGTATTTTGAACCTTTGATTCTTCACGATCCCTTTCTAAGATGGATTGAGCATTGTCCTAAGAGTGTGAATTGGCATAACTTTGTCCCTCCCTCCCGCCTCCATGAGCTAAACTTTACAATTTCAGATGATACAATACATTTTCTAACTCATGTTATTTTTGTGCTTGACATATCATTGTTTTGGTTTATGATGAAGCACATAGGCAGGTATTATGAGACATTGCTAGGATGGTTTCACTGGCTATTCGACTACACCTAGCATTCAACCAACAGGTAAGCACAGGTAAGTAGGTAGACATTTGCATTCATTGTATATACCATCCGCATATCATGCTAGAGTAGTTGTATTTCCATTTGTATATATGATTGCTTACTTGTATTTTATCATATATGAGCCAGGGGTGATATCACCACCCCAAATGATTACTAATCAATATTTTTGAGATCTAGTAGGTCGCAGGTCATACCAGAGATGTTGAGGTTCTCATGCGCTCTACGATGAACACATGTCCCTGAGTTGGAGCCAGATGTTATACGCTATCCTAGGGATAACTAAGGAGATTATGTCTCGAGGCCCATAGGTCCTAGACATGGAGTACCGAGAGCCATATTGACTTGATCATGGCCCTGGAGGACCCATCCTTCTTCTTCAATGCCCCCATTCTGTCAGCAACAACAACATCCATCCCATCGGCCTGGTTCTAAAGTAGCAGTGGGTCTTTCTCCATGAGGTAATGAGTCTGGGTATCATGGTATGTGTCACTCTGATTCTCAAAACATTTGAATATGTGCATTTAATTCTCTTTTGCTTCATGATGTGTGCTTGGAATTTATGCCTTTTGACTTGTCCATACTTGGGGGGGATGAAAAAATGCCCTAGCAAGTTGGTTCCCTTAGGAGTGAGTTGCCATTAGGTGGGTTTATGAAAGGTCATCATCCATTCCTACCATACTTATCACTTTTCATCATCTTCCCTCTCATATTTCCCCTACATTGGTTTGAGCATTGGGTTTTCCAAGCTAGTAAAGGGTTGTACCTTTCCTTGTGGGAAGAAGGGGCTAAAGGCCCAGAGGGTAAAAGTAGTTGGAAAAAGTTAAAATCCAAAATATCAAACCTCTAAGATGCTTCGCCCAGGGATCCCCGAGAAAGAAATAAAAGGCTTCTCGGCAAAAAAAGGGGGGGACCCATAAAAATATAAAAACTCAAGACCTAGTTGGTGGATAGGGGGTCTCATCACGAGCCAGTCTATTAGGTTCATGGGCATGTAGCAGTATGACACTACTATTCATCTAGTCCCATGCCAGTGTAGTGGCTCTTGGTGGCATAACCAAGAGAAAGGGGGTCTCATCATGAGCCAACCTTCTCATCTCCGTAAAATGCTTGTGGGTAACGTTGTCACCATTGGTCACCACGACAGGGCAGTGTCCCCCAACTTTTCTCTTGAAAGAAAAAGAAACAAGATAAAAATTAAAAGGGCATTGAATGGGCTAGGAAACAATTGAATCCATGACAAGTTGCATCTCACCCTCTTCAGAGGCACCCACAGGTAAGACCTACATTTCCCTATCATCACTGCACCCATTTCCCAAACATCCCCCACACCATCTCATGCACTTACATGACCTATATTGGTCTTCACTTGGAAACGCACCACACCTAAGGAGAGTTGGCCCAATAGGATTTCCTGGAATCCTCTCCAAACCTGGCTTGTAAAATCGCATAACATCTTTGAGCACTTGTCTAAGAAAAGGGGGGTTTTATGCACATGTTTGGGTAACTTGATTATTAGATGTGATTGACATTTCTATGATCCCTATGACTTATGATCCCATGGAGGGCATACTTGTTGTTGCTGCAGGACCACACCTAATGAACATGTACATATGGGGAGATGATTAGCTCAGACCTCCATAAGGCTAAAATCCCACCAGATGGACATTGAGACCTTAGCCAGGGGCATACATATACCAGAGGCTTGCACCGGAGAGAGAGAAGGACGTTCCACTAGAGACAGCTTGGCAAGATTGGACCCAGGGGGGTCTGTTGGGCCCCCACAACTCCCCCTAAATTTTTTACAAAATTTAAAGGCCCCCCTGTTAGAATCTTGTTAATTATAATGAGCTACAGAATCAACCTTTTCAAATAGTTCCATACCTTGGTTTGCTTTGAGACAAACTTAAGACATTCACTATAGTAAGAGACATCCATTACAAGAGTATATGTCAAAATTTAGAAACGAGCATAGAAATCTCAATTTAAACAAAAACATTAATTTTTATCAACTGTTTACTTTCGTTTAAATTATGATTATGTGTTCTTTCTTTTGCTCATTAGCAAGTTTGACTATTTTGAATAATGTGTTCAATACTTCATCAAATAAT
>JASDQU010739441.1:347701-374696 GCA_032191745.1 Picea mariana | reverse complement strand
GTTTGATTTTGTAAAAAACCAAAATTAATGTTTTTTCTCCATTAACTTGAAGCTTCTAGATCATATTTGAAAACAAATTATAAACAATGTTTGTTTATAAGTTATAGTTAGTTTAAATTCATTTTTTATTTTTCTAGATTTTGTTTTATTCACAATTTTTAGGTTATTAATTTAGTTTTTTTTTTTGTTTCACAGGTTTCTATTATCAAATATTTGATATGGATTTGATCATGGCTTGATTTTATTATCCAAATACGTTCAAGATGATTGATCCAAAAATAATTTTGGACTTCTACAAATAATTTTATGAGCAACAACAATAAAATTTGGAAAGGCGTGAAGATCAGAAAGATGATTTTGAAGAACTGATTGCAGCCAAACCGTGAGGAATTAGAAGAAACGGTTGAAAACCCAGAACCAAAATGGACCCATTTACCTTCCGCTTAGAGATTGTCCCAAACAAATGTACGATTTGAGAGATATTTGGGTCTCTTTTAGAGGAAAATTTCAGGTGGCAGAAATTAATAGTGACGCCCAGACTGTTCATTCATTTTATAAATATATCAGAAAGATTAGAGGCAAAGGATAAAAGAATTGGAGAGGAGGATTTTAATCCTTTCTCTTTTGTAAACTTTTTATTTCTTTTCAAATGGAGTAATGGATGGCTGGAATCTTTGGGAGAATGGACGAATATTTTCAAAGAAGAATTTGGAATTCCAGGTTGCTTAATGGCTTTTGTCCTGTAAGTAAAATGGTTTTATTTTCNATCAAATATTTGATACGGATCTGATCATGGCTTGATTTTATTATCCAAATACATTCAAGATGATTGATCCAAAAATAATTTTGGATTGCTAGAAATAATTTTATGAGCAACAACAGATAAAATTTGGAAAGGCGTCAAGATCAGACAGACGATTTTGCATAACTGATTGCAGCCAAACCATGAGGAATTTGAAGAAACGGTTGAAAACCCAGAACCCAAATGGACCCATTTACCTTTCGCTCAGAGATTTTCCCAAAAAAATGCATGATTTGATAGATATTGATGTCTTTTTACGGGAAAAATTTCAGGTGGCGAAAATTAATAGTGACGCCCAGATTGTTCATTCATTGTATAAATATATGAGAAAGATCAGAGCCATAGAGATCCAAGAATTGGAGAGGAGGATTTTAATCCTTTCTCTTTTGTATATTATTGCTTTTGTAATCTTTTTCTTTTCAAATGGAGTAATGGAAGGCTGGAATCTTTGAGAGAATGGACGAGTATTTTTAAAGAAGAATATGGAATTCCAGGTTACTTAATGGCTTTTGTCCTGTGAGTAAAATGGTTTTATTTTCATATAATATATTCATATTCTTTGAATAATTTATTATGCATTGATTTAAATAGATTTAGTTTTTTTTATCAATACATGGCTAATTATTATCATTTATGTATTAATTTTTCCAATCTTTAAAGTCTATTATCCAAAAAAATTCTTCTAGGACTACAGAATGGACAAGTGATTCCAAAAACTTAATAGAACGACAATATATGCATTTTGGATTTAGCCTTTTGTTTATAATGTTGTTATTTATGTTTTTTTAATATTGTTACATGTGCAGGTCTGATATCTTTATATTAAATGATCTGTGATGTGTAGGAGGTTTATATTATAAATACCATCTATCATTTGCTTCAACAAAATACAAATGCTGTGATTATATCTTCGATTTAAATAATGGGATTTATCTTTGAGTTTTAAATTGAATGATAAAATGCATAGATTGCTTCCAGATTTATCTTGCTGTAATCATGTATAATTATGAGATCATAGGTTTATATTTTTGTTTCCTTTTCTGTTATTAAAACCTAAGCTGCCAATACATGTTCTGAATTTATTTAGAACAGTCATAAGGTTCATTGCAGATTTCTCTCTTGGACATGGCAGTTGGATGTTCACCACTCATGCATATGCTTGGATACACCTCACTAATTCACTGTCAGGATAGCCTCTTTGTATTTTTCTATCATTTTCATATCATTGAAACTAGAATGTATGGTTCAAATTTGACTATCCACATGTTCATGTTTCATTAACTTTTTTTTGCAAGATTCTTTAAATTTATAAAAGAAAAACAATAAATATTTTTATGTGCTTTCTTTATCTGTTTCCTAGAAGCAATCATTTTCCACATCGATTTTTGTAAGTTTTGATTAAAAATTGCATCTTGTAAATCATGTAAATAAATGAGACTTGTATATCTTCTTTCTCAATACAACTACTATAGTTACATTTGAACATATGTACATATATATGGTGTGTTTAGTAATTAGTTAGTTATTTCAACTCTTTTATTTATTTTATTTGTTTCTTCTAGGACTTTTAGATTGGCCAATGAAGCCATTAAACCCGTCAGAACGAGTTACACCAAACGGCTTGGTTTATTTAGACAACCTCAGACTGGACCCGTTCTTCCAATTGATGGATGATCAATTTCGCCCGTTAACAGGGTCTTACCTTTCTCCTTGAATGTTGGCCTTGGAAGGCCCACGATGTCACCTTTTTTACCCTTGACGTCACCCAACGTAAGATGGACATGATGGAGGCAGTTGTGTGCCAAGTGGCATGTGTGGCATGATCCGAAGGCCTTGGAAGGTCTAACGGTTTTCTCCTAGAGGTCAACATCTCCCTTAGGAGGCCCAATGTCACTCTAGAAGGGCATGTCATCAACTCTTTTGCATGATTTAGGGTTTAGTTTGTCAATTTTATGTAAAAAAGTAGATATTTGATGTAACTGGCCATGTCGGCCTTTTTGACCTAATTTGGTAATTAAAGGTCATTTGGATTGTATAAATAAGGGATTAATCCCTTGTATTTTTTTATCATTCTTTCACTCACACAAGTGAGGTCTAAAATTAGGCCTCTTTAAAGCTTATTGGATGAAATTAAGTGGTGCACAACTCTTGGTGTATTTTGGCATTTTCTTGGTGGAAAGTCTTCAACTAGGGCATATTGTTAGATTATTCTTGGTGAATGTAAGTGAAAATCTGCAATTCTTATTTCTTTTGAATGGTTATAGTATCTTTTACTTTTCATTTGCTAATATCATGAAATTGTTGGTATAAAACCCTAAGATATTAAGCACATGTTATTGTCCTTGTCTCAATAGCTATCCACCTACTAGATTTTGCTATAAGACATATACATTGAAGCATGTGCTAGAGCCCTACCTTTGTAGCACTCTAACACTGTTGCTTCATCAAGCTTTTATTTATCTCAAGCTTGATCTAAAGAAGAGGGAAAACCGCTAGGGCCTAGGGTTACCTATTTCCTAGTACTCATTTTCCTTCCAGGGTTTGGTGATTGAGGCCTTGGGTTACCAATACCTCAACCATTCTCCCTCTTGTCTTTAGCTCACACATTATCATTTGTTTCCTTCAAATATTGTTGCTGCAAAAAGTGACTCCATTAGCCCTAGAGACATCGATTTATACCTTATACTTGGTTGATTGATGAAAACAACCCCCAAACCATTTACCTCAAGTTATTTGCTAACTATTCCTAACCCTAGATTAGACTAATTTACTAACATTTTTGTTGTTTTTACAAATGTAAGTTACAACCATATATTGGAGCAGTAAAATCTCCTAAAAGCAATTATTAAAGTTGATTTTTACATTGCCTTATTAGTTTCTGACAAGTGTTATCATACTGCTAATATTAGGTTAACATTTGGGGTCATTTTGAAGCTTATTCAAGGCTTAATTGTGAAGCTATTAATATATATACATTGTTGTTGTAAAATTTTGTTTGCTTCACCTTATACATTAGCTTATTGCTTTTATTGAAAGTCCAAGGTTTTACGAAGCTCTAACATCAAATTGTTACTTGCAAAATAGTGTTTTCTTGTTGTCTTGTTCTAGGCAGGTACACTTAAGCATATCTTTGCTTCATATTATTAAACCTTTGGGACTTTCTGATCGGTGTGATTTGTGAGAGGGGAAAACTTTTCTTGATACCATAACCTTTTTTTTCTCAAACCCCCAGATCACCGGGGACGTTTCCCCTAGGATTTCACCCCTAAAGAGAAAGGGGTGTCTTATTTAGGTCACAATGATAGGACAACCTCCTGTTACGACAATTACCGTCTACTTCCCTTTGGCTTTTGGGAAAGTAAAAATTGTGTAATAACAGGATGTTCATGAGGGAAAGGAGGCCAAAGCTCAAATGCTTATTCTAAATGGAGTGAAGGACTCACTTATCCCACACTTAGCTGAGAAGAAGACAACTTATGAGATGTGAGAGACACTGAAAAACTTGTATGAGGTGAAGAATGAAAACCGAAAGATGGCATTAAAGGAAAAACTGCATGATACTAAGATGGGTAAGGGTGAGAGTGTGACATCTTATCTTACCTGGGTAGCTCAAGTGGGAGATGACTTGGCTACAGTTGGGGAGGTCATTTCAGATTCAAAGTTGGTGAGGATATCCTTGAAAGGATTCACCAAGGAATGGGAAGTCTTCGTGAAGTGTATGGTGGGTCGAGAAAACCTTCCAGACTGGAGCAGACTATGGGACAATTTCACTCAAGAGGAGATCTGGGAAGGATCTTAGAGTAGTTGATAGAAGGGATATGGAGCTGATGGAGAGAATGTGGCTCTTGCAACAAAGAGAAAAAGTGAGAAGAAGGGGAGTTACGGGAAAGACTAGAGCAAAGTCAGATGCTTCGTCTGCAACCGGTATGGCCACCTTGCAACTCAGTGTCCGGAGAGGAAGTAGAAGGAGGAGGAAGGGATAGTTGCAATGACAACAACAACAATAGAGGAATTTGTGGACAAGTTTGAGAGGGAATTATCATTGGTCACTCTCGTTTCAAGTGTTGGGAGTACCGGATTTGTGAGTGACAAAAGATGGATCATTGAAAGTGGAGCCTCATGTCATATGACAAGAATATGATGTATATTCATTAGTATCATAGAGTCAGGTTCAGATCGACTAGTTGAAAGTGAAGGGGGAATGGAACGAGCAGTTCATGGACTTGGAAGGGTCAGATTCCAACTCGAGTTTGGTGAACTCCTAGAGGTTGATGGAGTTTTGTTTGTACCAGGGCTGAAGGTTAACCTAATATCGGTGTCAGCCTTGGGAGATGTTGGATATGAAACATTGCTCAAGGGTGGACATGTATTTATCTACAGAGAGGGAGAAGATCTAGTCGACCCACAGTTGATTGGTGATCGGGTTGATAGGTTGTACATTGTACGAGGACAACCTACACTTGGAGATTAGTTGGATGAGGAGCAGGAGGCTCCTAAGACTGCAGTGGGCCTAAGGATTCAGTCTCGATATCAGAGGGAAGAGAGGGAGTCTCTTCTGAGAAAGAGCAGGAGGCTTAGGTGGTGTGAGCGGACAAAAGCTCAGGGTGGAGTGGATTCTCCTAGGAGCTCAAGGTTCAGAGTGGTTTCCAGTAGGAGGTCTTTAGTTTCAAGTTTAGTACAGGTGTTGAGGTTGGCTCCAGGTTTAGAGGGAGCTCCCACTATGAACAATGTGATGGACTTGAGGACGGGACCGGGTGATGGTGATGGCAGTGAGTATATCCCTCACTAAGAGGGAGTGTTAGATTTTATAGCTCGAGAGGTACTCCACATGTTTTGTCTTGTATGCGAAAGTAACCTTGCATTTGCACTACTAGGCACTTGACTTTGTAATAGGCATTTTATAAAGTTGTAATAAAGTGACTCTTTTATCAAAGTGACTTTTTGTGAAGTGTCCTTTCTAATATTTTATTAAGTGACTTTATGTCATAAAGTGCACTTATGTCATAAAATGGAATTTTAATTTAATAAATGTAAGTGATTTATTTTGGAGGGAATGAATCATGTCCCTTGATCTTGTAAAAGGCAAGATTAGATCTTGGCCATTGAATTTAGGAATGGGGAAGTTGAAAAGTCATTTTCAATTATAAGGGAGAGCCTAGGCTAGTGTGCAAGACAAGCTTTGAGAGATTTTGGAGAGAGCTTGGAAGAATTTGTTTGCAGCAGAGTTAGCACTGATTTCAAGAGAGCTTGGGATCAGTTCCCAATAATAATTTTTTGTGTGAAAAGTTGTTGAGTGTATTGTTGCAGTTGAAGGTCTTATTGTACGGATTCATATAGTCCGTACAATAGGGAAGAAGGGCACATTTTTTAGGCATTTCATTGGCATAAAATTCGAGGTTGTTTTGGAGTATTCTTTGTTGCAGGGGGGTCGTATTGTTATATCCATACAACAGACTGTGGGCACATTTTTCAAGGTGTTGTTCTGGAGGAGGGTCATACAACAGTACAGACTTTTTGGCACGGTTTTCTAGACAAAAAAAGTGGGATTGTTGTGGGCGTCTATAAGTTGTCTTTTTCTTCCATGTATGACTATTGTAGTGTTTAAATTCTTCTTAAAGCTGCTAATAAAATCTCTCTCGGTGGGTTTCCCCAAATTGGGGTTCTCCCTGGCTAGTTGCCAAAATCTGGGTGTGCACATGTGTTTTGTGATTGTTGTTCATTGCTATTTTCCATTGCAATACTTTCTTAGTAATGTGTGTTTCTACTTATGATATAGATGTATGTTGGTTTTACATTCAGAGTTCATTTAAGACAGAAATTTGTGTTTACTAAGTGTTTGACAAAAGTCTTATGGAGTTAGTGTGCTTTTGTTACTGATTTTCTACACCAATTGATTCTCCTAGTTTATTGTTGACTAGCAATTGGTTGTCTTCAGAATATCCAAAGGTGTGATGAACCTATAAATCCTATTGTTTCAACACCCCCCTATCAACACAAGGCTATAGAAATTGAGGAAGTGCAATTACTTTTGTACACCCCCTCATAATTGCAACTTGAAGCCGAAGCATCCCAAAGTTTCACAAAATTAGGTTCAGAGAGAGGTTTCTTAAATATGTAGAAACCTAATCATATGTCTTGCAATAAATAAGATTCATAACATTTTCTTGTACTAACTATGTGAAATAATGAGCATGAAGCTCCACATACTTCATTTTACTATGTGCAATGAGATTTTCTACAACATGTATCACACTTTGATTAACACAATAGACCAGAGTGGATGTAT
The DNA here is from genome assembly GCA_032191745.1 of Picea mariana. Classification (NCBI taxonomy): domain Eukaryota; kingdom Viridiplantae; phylum Streptophyta; class Pinopsida; order Pinales; family Pinaceae; genus Picea; species Picea mariana. The sequence goes on along the minus strand of JASDQU010739441.1, from coordinate 367,608 downwards.
CAATTGGAAATCCAATTTCACCCATGAGATGTTTAATCCACATGGCCTCTATCTCAACATGAATTTCACAATGATATTCAACTTATGTGGTCGATAAAGAAACAAATTTCTTCTTTTTACAAGACTGGTAGACAATGGGTCTAGAGCCAAGTCAAAATACAGAGCCAGATTTTGACTTCCTCTTGTCTCTATCTCTATCCCAATTTGAGTAAGAGTAACTGACTAACTGGTTCACTTTGCTATTGCAATATTTTATACCAAGTTGGTGAGTTCCCTTGATACAAAAAATAATTCTCTTTGTAGAATTTCTCGTGGATGATGGATTGCAAATCCATGCCTACACCGATGATGATGATATTGGAGAAGATGAACGAGGCTTCTTCCAATTCAGACGAGATTGATCCACATATTTACAGACAACTGATTGGATCATTGATGTATCTGGTTAACACCATACCTGATATATGTTATGCAATGAATGTACTCAACTAGTTCATGAGTCAACTGAGACAGACACACTGGATAGCAGTGAAGCATGTGTTGAGATATCTACGAGGAATATATGCCTCCTGTGTAGACATGAGATTGTAGGGATATGCCAATGCAAACTGGGCAAGGATCACAGTGGATCGGAAGAGCAAATCCGGTTGTTGTTTTACTTTAGTATCTTCCATGGTTTCTTGGTGGACCGAGAAACAGAGCTATGTGGCTTTGAGTATCGCAGAAGTAGAGTACATAGCATTATATGTGGCAGTCCGCGAAGCAGTGTGGCTTCACAAGCTCCTTGCAGACTTATTTGGACAGGAGATGGATTCTACTGTTATCCATTGCGATAACCAGATTTGGGTGAAGCTCTCAGAGAATCATGTGTTTCATGATAAATCGAAACACATTGAGATTGAATACCATTATATCAGAGATATGGTGCAGAGGAAAGCAGTACATGTGCAGTACCTTTCTACACACAAGAAAGTTGCATATGTCTTCACCAAACCGCTTGCCAGGACGAAGTTTGAGTACTTCCATGAGAGACTTGGCCTGGTGGAGAATGCCTCCCTAGCTGAGAGGGAGTGTTGATGATTGCAGCTTGATGAGTCATCCTCCAGATCATTCTCCTCTTGACTGAGTTGAGACATCTGTGAGAGAGCCCATGTGTTGGGTGTGCCCATGTGATGGGTGTACGTCAGGCTTTGGACTGAGTTGAGATGACGTGTGGTCTCTTGTCTACTCCTTTGGACTGAGTTGAGATGACTTAAGATGGTCTCCTGCCTTGTACTCCTCTGGACTGAGTTGAGTTGGCTTGATATGGTCTCCTGCCTTGTACTCCTATGGACTTAGTTGAGTTGGCTTGAGATGGCTCTCCAGATGGTACTCTTGTGGACTCAATTGAGTGATCTATTGAGAATGACGTCCCTATGGGTGAGCATAGGTGGACGTGTCCCTAGTGGCTGAGCACTAGAGGATGTGAGAAATCCCTTGCTATATTGTTAGAGAGTGAGACTTTGGTAAAACCCTAATTGTGTTGTAAAGGGTACAAGACGGCCCCACCATGTAAGAGATAATTAATATTGTGTAATTATTAATTATATTATTAAGTTGTATAGGTCGGCCCTATTGTGCCAAGTGTCTTGTATATTCGTTGAGTTAAGTTTGTATAAATAAGAGATAGATCCCCATTGTGGATCATGTCTCTCACTAACACAACGCATGGTCTGAAATTATGAGGATTGCAGATCGCACTTTTCTAGGAGCTAGTTTTCTCAGTATTAGAAGCACCCTCTTATGTGCTAGGGTTTGGTGGTGGATGGTGGATCTTCTCTTGGAAATATAAGTAAAGGATTGTTGGGTTTTTCCCTTGGTTGAGAAGGGTTTTCCCAGAATATTTTTGGTGTCTTTTGTGCATGGTTATTCTTCTTGTGATTTTGGTTTACTGCAACTATTGTATTGTTGATGCAGTCATTGTTTATGGTTAAGTTCATGCTAAATTAGAAATAAACTACATGCATGAGATAAGCATTAAAAACTCAACATGGTATCAAAGCAGTGACTTGAAGATGACCTCTTACACAGTGAATAAAGGTGGGTCGTTGGGATTTGAGGGCTTCTAAACCCTTTCCATTGGTGTGAGGAAAGGGTCGAACCTTCTCCTAAAACCTGTGGTGAAGTTGAAGGCTGGCCGCAAGCCATTTATCCCTGGCCAAGTATTTTTGAAAGTCTTAAAAGGAGACCCCAACATAGAGAGGCCCCTCCAGGGCTGCCGTAGCTAGAAGGAGTCCTAAAACGCAGACCTAACAACCTCCCTTAACCCGCCGACTATGAGACATATTAAAGGTTGAATGTGCGACAGCCTTTTGTGATAGATACATGGAAGAACTGAGTGGATTTCTGAGGAGGAAGGTCGAGTTAGAGGCATGTTATGTGGTAGTCCTGTGAAAACTTTTGAAGCAGATCTAAAGACAGTTTTGTGACGGAGTTTGGACCTGTTCTAAAGCTAATTTTTTAACAAGTAATAAGGCAAATTTCAAGTCTATTCTGAAGCCCATTCTATGGAAAAATTAAGGCTATGACAACAAGAAATATGAGGTAGCCTTGTGTGCAAATATGAAGAGTATAAGGTTGAGTTTCAGGCCTATGTTGAGTACAAATTAATGATTAGTTTTGAGGTAAGTTTATAGCCTACTCTAAGGATTATTTCTGAGGCAAGGTAAGTCTGTTTTGAGGCTTATTTCTGAGATAAGTTAGGGATGTTCTGAGGCCTATTCTAAGGCAAGTTTAAGACTAGATTTAAGGCAAATTTGAGTCAGTTTCCAACACAAGTTTTGAGGGTATTCAAGAGAAGTTTCAGACCACCTATAAGCATATATTATAGGTATATCTTGTGCAGTTTCAGAATTTCTTTGAGTACGAATTATAGAGGTGTGTAAGCGATGTACAGATCTATCTTGAGAGCAGATTTCTGAAGTAGATAAGCCAACCTTCATAACTTTTTTTAGTGAGGCATCAAGGGCAGTCTTGACTTGTGATTGAGGGAATATTTTGAGACAAGTTTTCAGGTATCATTTGGAAAGTTATTGTGCAGACATCATGAGGTACAAGGAAGAGTTTTTTTAGTGTAGATCGAGTGCAGGTCTAAAGTTCCTTACTGAGGGCAGATTCGAGTCACTAATGTTACAGGTCCAAGTTTACCTTGGGAGAAGATCTGCAGTAGAGGTTGAGAGATATCTGAGACACATATACAATAGATAAACCTTGGTGTGACTTTTGAGCATGAACTATATTCAAGCTCTAGTGAGGATACTAAACTTGCAGCCCTTGTCACTATGAGACTAGACTTGTAGCTAGTGATGTGAAAGGAAAGCAACATTAGCCACCTCAAAAGAAGTCAAGGAATGCAAGCAAGAACGATGAGGAGTTATTCTCTATCTTAGTCTTCTTGGGAAGACCAAAAGAAAGATTGAGCATGATTACATACTAAGGTAAAGTTTCGTACTACTTTCCTTAATTGATTTCATCATTACTATGTAGTAGTTTTCTTTTGATAATGAAGGGTATTATCCCTGGTATGGGAACCCTCATGGCTTGGACCATTATCTCTAGTACAGGAGCCCAATTTTTGTTGGTTGGTTGTTATCCTAGTATAGGAGGCCATTTTGGTTGTTATCCCTATGGAAGGCCATCTTGGTTATTATCCTAGTACAGGAGGCCAAATTTTCTTATTTCATTATTGGAGGACTATGATCCCTAGTACGAGAGTCCAAATTTTCTTGGTTGGTTATTATCCTAGTACATGAGGCCATTTTGATTGTTATCCCTATGGGAGGTCATATTGGTTATTATCCTAGTACGAGAGGCCAACAAGGTACTGTAGATATTGTAGAGGACCTGAGAAGACATGGGATGTCTCCAGGTTAGCAACATGGGGAAAGGAAGATGTTTATCCTTCCAACTTCGGAAGGAGTCACTTGATTCAAAGGAATTCAACCTATTTGAGAAGAAGGAAGAGACAATACCTTCTGCCCTTTCAGCAGTTCAGAGGGAGACAACTATTGATCCAATTGATCTAGTTGATCAAGTATCTCCAGTTGATGTTCCTAGAGACATGGAAGTAGGTCGGGAGTGGCCTACTTGGGCTCAACAGACTTTGCAAGAGGAAGAGGGACATGCATCTCCTCATGGTACATTCTGAGAAAGAAAGAGACCACATATATTTTCGAGTTATGTTTCAACCATGAGCCACATCATTGATACTGAACCTTCTTGTCATGAAGAAGCAACAGGTCAGTAGTTTTGACAAGATGTCGTGACAGAAGAGTATCAATACATCATGAAGAATGATGTGTGGGATATTGTTCCGAGACCGAAAGGGAAGTCTGTAGTAACTTCCAAGTGGATCTATAAGATCAAACATGCAATTGATGTAAGTGTCGAGAAGTACAAAGCGATATTTGTGGCTAGAAGATTCTCTCATTTAGAGAGAATAGATTATGAGGATACATTTTCTCATGTTTCCTGATACACTTCCATCCATACGATTATTTACCTAGCTGCATCCATGAGTTGGAAACTACATCAGATGGATGTAAAGATAGCCTTTCTCAATGATGAAATTGAGGAAGAAGTTTACATCAAGAAGCCAGTTGGATTCGTGACACATGAAAAGGAGTCTCATGTATGCAGGTTGAAGAAAGCGTTGTATGGACTAAAGCAGGCACCTCGTGCTTGGTATGAGAATAGTGATGGATACTTGATGATTTTGGACTTCAAAAAGAGTGTTGTTGATCCCAACCTATCCTATAACAGTGTTGGTGATGAGTTCTTGATTTTGGTCCTATATGTGGATGACCTATTCCCCATCGGTTCATAAAGTCTTATTGTTGAATGCAAGCATGCATTGACTTCTAAATTGGAGATGAAGGACCTTGGTATGATGCACTACTTCTTGGACTAGAAGTATAGTAGAGGATTGATGATATTTTCCTAAAGTCAAGGAAAATATACAATGGAGATATTTGAGATGATGTACTGCAAATCCATGCCTACACTGATGATGATGATATTGGAGAAGATGAACAAGGCTTCTTCCGATTCAGGCGAGATTGATCCACATCTTTACAGACAACTAATTGGATCATTGATGTATATGGTTAACACCATACTTGATATATGTTATGCAATGAATGTACTCAGCTAGTTCATGAGTCATCTGAGACAGACACACTGGATAGAAATGAAGCATGTGTTGAGATATCAATGAGGAATAGTTGTTTATGGCATGAGATATGCCTCTGGTGTAGAAATGAGATTGTAGGGATATTCCAATGTAGATTGGGCAAGGATCACAGTGGACCGGAAGAGCAAATCAGGTTGTTGTTTTACTTTGGGATTTGCCATGGTTTCCTGGTGGAGCGAGAATCAGATCTATATGGCTTTGAGTATCGCAGAAGTAGATTACATATCGTTATGTGTGGCAGTCCGCAAAGTAGTGTGGCTTCACAAGATCCTTGCAGACTTATTTGGACATGAGATGGATTCTACCGTTATCCATTGCGATAACCAGATTTGGGTGAAGCTCTCAGAGAATCATGTGTTTCACGATAAATAGAAACACATTGACATTGAATACCATTATATCAGAGATATGGTGCAGAGGAAAGCAGTACATGTGCAGTACCTTTCTACACACAAGCAAGTTGCATATGTCTTCACCAAACTGCTTTCCAGGACGAAGTTTGAGTACTTTCGTGAGAGACTTGGCCTAGTGGAGAATGCCTCCCTAGCTGAGAGGGAGTGTTGATGATTGCATCTTGATGAGTCATCCTCTAGATCATTCTCCTCTTGACTGAGTTGAGACATCTGTGAGAGATCCCATGTGTTGGGCGTGCCCATGTGATGGGTGTACGTCAGGCTCTGAACTGAGTTGAGATGATGTGTGGTCTCTTGTCTACTCCTCTAGACTGAGTTGAGATGAATTAAGATGGTATCTTGCCTTGTACTCCTCTGGATTGAGTTGAGTCATCTTGATATGGTCTCTTTCCTTGTACTCCTATGGACTTAGTTGATTTGGCTTGAGATGGTACTCCTGTGGACTCAGTTGAGTGATTTATTGAGAGTGGCGTCCTTGTGGGTGAGCATAGGTGTACGTGTCCCTAGTGGATGAGCACTAGAGGATGTGAGAAATCCCTTGCTATATTGTTAGAGAGTGAGACTTTGGTAAAACCCTAATTGTGTTGTAAAGGGTACAAGTCGGCCCAACCATGTAAGAGATAATTAATATTGTGTAATTATTAATTATATTATTAAGTTGTATAGGTCGGCCCTATTGTGCCAAGTGTCTTGTATATTCGTTGAGTTAAGTTTGTATAAATAAGAGATAGATCCCCATTGTGGATCATGTCTCTCACTAACTCAATGCATGGTCTGGAATTATGAGGACTGCAATTCACACTTTTCTAGGAGCTAGTTTTCTCAGTCTTAGAAGCACCCTCTTGTGTGTTAGGGTTTGGTGGTGGCTAGTGGATCTTCTCTTGGCAATATAAGCAAAGGATTGTTGTGTTTTTCCCTTGGTTGAGAAGGGTTTCCCAGGATATTTTTGGTGTTTTTTGTGCATAGTTATTCTTCTTGTGATCTCAGTTTACTGCACCTATTGTATTGTTGTTGCAGTCATTATTTATGGTTAAGTTCATGCTAAATTAGAAATAAACTACATGCATGAGATAAGCATTAAAAACTCAACAGTTATCAAAGACAAGGTGCACACATTTGATAATGTTGCGTACACCTGTGTAAGTGTGTGTGGTTGCACAACAAAGGAAGGGTGCACACATTTCACAGCGTTGCGTGAACTTGAATAAGTGCGTAGGGATTACCTGGAAGAGTGCATCGAACCAAGTTTTATATATATATGGATGTATATGTAGTTGAGACCGGAGAGCCTGTGTGGTTATGAGGTTAGTGAGTCAGGACGCAAATAGGTCAATGTGCATATCCTTGTAAAATGTAATCACACTCAATTTATTAATAATATCACATTGTTGCATGTAGATAAATCAGATGAAAATAGATGGGGGGATAACTCCATCGAAAAATGAAAAAGGGGGAACTTATATCAAAGGGAATATTTTATTAATATTTCTGAAAAGTGTAATTATGGATATTTATTTATCCTAAGTTCTCGAGGGATGGGAACGAGTCACCAAGTGGCTAAAGCTACTTTTGAAGGTGACAAGTGTATAGTTTAAGGCATGCAATATATACTGTTGGCCTTAGTGTATTTAGGAGATCTTTTCATTCAATCCTTATATGCAGAAGGGGTTGGACCAACTGACAAAACACGACCATTACCTTGTCTACAGAGAAAAGCTTGTAAATGGGTTTTATGTATTGTAACCATAATTTTTTTTCGAAGAGGTGGGTTGTCAGGCCCATGAGCATTCTCTCCAGGTGAGTGATTTTTTGTCGAAGAGGTGGGTTGTCAGGCCTGTGAGCATTCTCTAGACTAGGTGAGATTTTTTTTGGGAATTATTCCCTGGTGTGTTGGGCATTAGTTGCAGGGATCTCAAACTTCCTATTTGGTTGGTTGTTGGAACCCTGGAATGGAAGTGGGGCAACTGAGGAACTATGAGCAGAGAAGGGGCACACTTCCTTGAGTGGAACATGCGCGTGGGGAATGAGATATTGTAGCATAGTTGCAGTAGTGGAACCTTGCACTGAACAATTATGTTGATTATCAAACCTTATCCTGGCATTAGGAACCCTGTTTCCCTGGTGGAGTTAAGCCCCAGCTCAGGGGTGACCTATTGCTGATAGTATATGAGCAACAAAGCCTATGGTTGAGAGGAATGTCTGAGTTTTGCATGCAGTTGGTGACTTTTCATAAAAGATAAGTGTCTTTATGTGCTTGTCTCATTCACTGTGTGCTGAATTGTCTATGTTTAATATGAGTTTAATTCTTGTATGTTGTTGCATATAAGTAATTGTTGGTATTATGTATAATACTGCTTGAACATGTAAGTGTGGTGTTCATATTCAATATTTGTAGTTGTACATGCGGAGTATGATAGTTGTTGTTAGTTATTCCTGTTAAGATTAACCTTTGGATAACGGTCATGAGTCTCCAATGTGAAGTAAGAATGGTTGTGCGCGCAGGGAAATACTTTGTGTGCACAGGAGGCTAGATTTGCTTGTGCGCACATGGAAGCAGTGCACACGTACAAGGAAAAACAGAATTGGCGTGTGACACCAGAATGGTTGCGCGCGCAGTAGAGATCACTTGTTCAGAATGGATTACACACACAGTAAAGTTGTGTGCTCAATATGCTTGTGCACGCAGTTGTATTGTGTTAATTATTTTGTTATAAATTGTGTAAGAAGAGGAAAGTTTGTGTGGCACGACCCAGCTTGGGGTCAAACACATTACTTCAAGTATTTCTACGCACATCGATGTTATAGAGTAGAATATGCACACTAAATTTTGGAGTAGCATTGCTCAGTAGTAAGTTGGGTAACGTTACAATTTGTTATTAGAGTGTGATACCCAACTAGGAGATTGGGTACATTACAAATTGGTATCAGAGCGCAATACCCAGCTAGGAGGTTGGGTACATTACAAATTGGTATCAGAGCTCTGGTTTCAACATTGAGCCTGCATGGGTCGAGTATGTACTTAAGGAAAATTTTTGGACTGGTAAGTGACCGGATTTGGAATTTCAACGTGGCCATGGTGTGCATAAAATAAGAATGCCCAAGTGTGCGCACTAAATTCTAGACATTATGGGGTGAGATGTTGTCAATGCGCAATAAAAAATGGTGCACGGGTGTGTGCACTAAAAATTGTTGATGCGGAGCAAAATTTGTGGTGCATGCACAATACTGATATGCGGTGTATATGTTAAATATTGACATCACACATTGGTATGTGTTGAATACCGTTGCGTGCACGAGCTTTAGATGAAAGGATTCTGACAAAATGGTGCAGAGTTTTCATGAAGTCGCCGCATGAATTCATCTAACAAATCTTGTTGCCTGCACATTTTCCAGAATTAACAATGATTAGAGAAAGACTGAATCAATGCAGAAAGTCAAAAAGCATGGAATATGTGTAGAGAACTAACAACCTTGATTATGAATTCAGGGATTTGTCTATTGGTATGGGTGTTGATGGTACATAATCCAAGGAGGAGCGCATAAACTTGGTAGAAACCATAAAGAGACTGCAAAAAGATGTCCAAAGTTATAAAGTTGATGATGAGAGGCTTATGAAAGCCAAGGAGAAGCAATATGACTTCAATATAAAGTTGATGCAAAGCTTGGAAATAATAGAAAATAAAATGGATAAGTAAACATAGTCAAGCAAGTCAAGAATTTGCATGTCTCATGATGAGAAAATAAGAGGAGCAAGAAGTGTCGATAAGCATCATCATCACTCGCCCAAGCATTCATTTAGGAAAGCACGCAGTAGCTCAAGTCCATCTCCTGTCCGAAAGCATAAGAGAAGGACTAGGGTGGATGAGCTATAGAGAAATGAATAAGATCAAGCCTCCTACCTTTAACGGTGAACACAAGAAGGATGAAGACGTGGAGACCTGGCTGCTGGGTATGAGGAAGTACTTCCAGCTGCATAATTATTTTGCACTCGAAGAAGGGAGAATTGTCATCTATCAGCTAAAAGGAAAAGCATCAATGTGGTGGGATCAATTCGTGCAAGTGCAACACATTGATGAAAAGAAGGTTACTTGGAGGGAGTTCAAGAGGTATTTTCAAAAGAAATACTTAACCAAGAGACACCATGACAAGAAGATGACGGAGTTCTTTGAACTCAAGCTTGGGAGTATGAAAATAGATGAGTATGAAAGAAGATTCTTAGAGTTGTTGAAATATGTCGCATTCATCAAGGACGAGCAAGTTAAAATTCAGAGGTACCTGAGTGGGTTGCCCTCATTTATGAGTGACAAGATACAATATGATGACCCCAAGACATTGGAAGAAACCATAAGACACACTAAATGTCTTTATGATCAACAAAGGGGAAGAGCAACTTTCTAAAAGTCTTGGGAAGACAAGATGAAAAGCAAGGTGGAACAAAGGAAGAAGAGGACTAAGCCGCCATTTTTTGGAAATACTATGCAAGGACAACCAACTCCCAAGGAGCCCAGAGCTACGGAGACAGTGGGGAAAAAACCAAGACAACAACCTATTCAATGTTGGGGTTGTGGCAGAGATCATATGCACAAGTATTGCCCTCAAAGAGGTGAAAAATCTAGGACTGCACAAAATGTACAACAAATTGCAACAGTTGAAGACATGGGATGAAATGTACCTAGGATTTACGTAGCCCTGGATAACAAGCAAGCTAGGTTTCAATCGCACATGATTGAAGTGGAAGGTAATATTAATGACCAACCCATTTCTATTTTAATTGATTCAGGAGGTAGTCATAATTATCTAGATCCAAATATGGTGGAAAAATTTCAATTGTCGAGAAACAAGCTTGGAAAATATTGGTTGGTGCAGTTAGCTACATGAGCAAAAAGGAAACTTAATGAGATGGTCAAGGCATGTCCAATGGAAATGAATGGACTGCGCACAAAAGTTGATTTGAATATCATACCTTTGGGCTCTTTTGATTGCCTCATTGGTATGGATTGGTTGGACCAACATCACAATGTTCTAGATTGTTACAATAAGGCATTTACTTGCTTGGATGAGGAAGGAAACTTAAGAATAGTTCAAGGCATTCCAAGAGCTATAACTATCAAAGAAGTTTCATCCTTGCAATTGAATATAATCTACAGTAAAGGATGTCAAGTATTTGTAGTGCACATGGAGGAGGCACCTAAGGATAAAGTGCCAAATGTTGAAGATTGTGCAGTACTAAAATAATTTGAGGATGTCTTTAAAGAGATATCGGGGTTGCCACCGAAAAGAGATATTGATTTCTCTATAAATATGATGCCTGGAGCAGCACCTGTATCCAAGAATCCTTATAGGATGAGTACGCCAGAGATAAGGGAATTACATATGTAACTTGAAGAGATTTTAAAGAAGGGGTATATACGCCCAAGTGTGTCACCTTGGGATGCCCCGATATTGTTTGTAAAGAAGAAGGATGGTACGTTGAGACTTTGTATCGACTTCAGGTAATTGAAAAAAGTAATAGTAAAGAACAAGTATCATTTTCCAAGGATAGATGACCTCTTTGATTAGTTGAGGGGTACGTAGATATTTTAAAATATTGATCTCAAATCTGGATATTACCAAGTGAGAATTAAAGAAGAAGACATCAACAAGACTACCTTAAGAACAAGTTACAGACAAAACGAGTTCACAGAGGTGCCATTCAGGTTGTCAAATGCACCAGTTGTCTTCATGTGTTTGATGAATGGAGTTTTTATAAATTACTTAGATAAGTTTGTCATTGTATTTATCAATGACATACTTATTTAATCAAAATCTGAAGAAGAGTACGAGCAACACTTGAGGATGGTGCTGCAATCATTTTTGGAGCATCAGTTGTATGCAAAGTTGAGCAAGTGCTCATTTTACCAACGATAGATTCATTATTTGGGTCATATCATTTCCAAGGAAGGAATAATTGTAGATCCAGAAAAGATAAATTCCATTGATGAATGGCCAACACTAAGAAATGTTGTTGAAGTGAGGTCTTTCATGGGACTTATAGGCTATTAAAGAAGGTTTATTTAAGGCTTCTCAAATTTTGTGCATCCAATCACATTCTTCCAAAAGAAAGGTGTGTGATTTGAAAGGACTCTGAATTGCGCAAGGAGTTTTCAGCACTTGAAAAGTTTGTTGACAAGTGCGCCAATTTTAAGAATTGTTGATTCATATGCAAACTTCATTGTGTGCATAGATGCATGAAAGGAATGGTTCATTGGAGTCCTTAGTCAGAATGGGCATGTGGTGTGCTATGAATCTAGAAATTTAAAAGAGAATTAAAGGCACTATGCTACTCATGACTTAGAATTGGCAGCCATAGTGCATTCCTTGAAGATGTGGCGACACTACCTCATGGGGAAAAGATTTGAGTTGAGGACAAACCATAGTGGTCTAAAGTATTTGTTTGGACAGCCAAGTTTAAATGCCAAACAAAGCAGGTGGTTACAATTCCTCAACGAGTATGACTTTGACATAAAGCATATCATAGGAAAAGAGAACAAGGTGGTTGACACACTCAACATGAGGGTGCACACGATGCATGCTACAATTATTAGCATGTACAAATCAGATTTGTGTGACATAATTTTAGAGGTTGCCAAATTAGATTAGCGCTATGTGGACATAAAGTCAAATTTACAACAAAGTATGGCGTAGAAAATATTGGAAGGCTATGAGCTAAACGAGGATGAAATCCTCATTTTAGGCGTGGAGTCTATGTGCCAAGTGACCAAGAGTTGAAAAATTTGTTACTATCAGAGATGCATAAAGTTCCTTATGTTGGACACCCAGGCTGCCAGAAGATAATTGTTGCAGTAAAAAAACAATATTATTGGCCAGGCATGAAAAAGGAGGTTGTTTATTTTATTGCTAGATGCCTTGAATGTCAAAAGGTCAAGTTGATCACAAATACCTAGTTGGTTTTCTACATCCTTTGCCCATTCCTGAGTGGAAGTGGGAAGTTGTAACAACGGATTTCACTACCAAGCTACCTAGGACTACTAAGCAACATGATTCTATTATGGTAGTGTTGTACAAGATATTATTAAAGCTACCCATTTTATTCCAGTTAAGTTAGCGCACAAGGCAACCAACATTGCTGAAATATACATGTGAGAAATTGCTAAGATGCATGGTGTACCTAAGACAATTGTGTCTGATAGAGATTTCAAGTTCACATCAAAGTTTTGGAAAGGGTTATTCAAAGGATTTGGGACAAATCTGAACTTTAGCACAACATATCACCCTGAGACAAATGGACAAACAGAGAGGGTAAATCGGGTGATTGAAGATATGCTCAAGATGTATGTGATGGATAAACCATCAAAATGGGAAGACTACCTTCACTTGGTAGAGTTTTCTTACAAAAATGGGTATCAAGTGTTAGGTGATTTATATGTACTAAAAAAGACACTAAACTACCCTCAATTAAATTGTCAACCCGAGGTAAGTAAACTTAGAGTTGTAGCAAAATATATGCCAAAGGTAAAAGGCTGGTAGGAGTATAATCTAATTAATGTAAGCATCTATCTAAGACTAATCTGTTCAAGCAAACCTATCTAAAGAGAAAACCCTACTAAGCAACTTGAAACTAAGTAACCTAAATACTTTTGGGCCAAGGAATGATGGATAGTTCCTAAGAAAGCAAGTAAAAACCCTATTAAAAGAAAACTAGTTCATGACAATAAGCAAAGGTAAACTACTAAGCATACTAAGCAAATGATGAAAGAAAACTACTTTTAACTTTCCAACCTACATTCAATGAACAACTACACTATGAAAGCAATTAAATAAGCAAGTAAGCAAAAGCACCTATCTAACCTATTAAAGCAAATAGACAAGTAAGCAAAGACAAATAAATAACCTACTAAAGCAAAAGACAAGTAAGCAAAGACAACTATCTATCCTACTAAAGCAAAGGGACAAGTAAGAAAAGACTTCTCATTGAACAACTAGCTAGCCTAAGAGGCAAGTGGACTAAATGCTTGATGCAAAACTATTTCTAATGCATGAGATGAAATCCATTTTATTGAAAGCAATGAGGACTACCAACTAAATGTCTAATTTACAATAAACAAAATGGCTCTTAAATCTATGAAAGCAAAAGACTAACTACCCTATAACAACAATAAAACTATATTCTAACCTATGAAAGCAAGAAACTATCTTTTCTGATCTACACAAGCAAGAAACTATCTTTAATCTATGAAACACTCAAATGTAATGTTGGTGGTTGTGTGAATGTCTTCGATGGTGACGGATGATATCTCGATGACACTTGACAACAAAGGACAATTCCAACGATATAAACTCAACACTAATCTCAATGGCAAAATGAAAGGTATGGAGTAAACAATCCAATGAAAACTTAGCCATGATAAAAGTAATGTTAAATACCCTGCATATTCATGTATAAACCATCAACAACATAACGAGATCATCATTATTTAACTAAGAAATTTAATTTCATTTTAATCTATGAAAGAAAATTGCTTAAAATAAAACTATGCTATATCTACTCTAATTATTCAAACTATGATAAGAAAATGACTAAAAACAGAAATTTAAAAACATGATATTAAAAAGTAAATTGACAATTACATTAACGAATACTAAGTAAATGAAATCCACGTAAACTAAGATAAGCAAGCTATGATTTAAAAACTGGAAGTAAATCTATCCATCCATCAAAATCCCTGTCAAAGGAAACCCAAATAAAACTCTATTTTATAAAAAAAAACACTATGTTTTCAATTTGATTATAAAACCATAAATCAAACCATAATTTTAACATCTAAATGCACATGAGGTTAATATAGAGACTTGGGGTTAGTATGGAGACCTGCAAAATCAACACATGCTAACACATATCATCATCTAACCTGCAAAAGAGAAGTAAAACAGTAAGCTACAACAAACTAATTAATTAAAAAAACATGCATATACAGGAAGTAAGAAAAAGCAATTTAAATTAAGAAATGCGTAAATAAACATAAGAACAATCACCAGACTGCTAGTGCCCCCCCCAACAAGTCATGGCTACCTTCTAAAAACACACCACGAACTTCAACATGCCGAATTCACCATGAAATCTTGAAAACACAGTTTTGGCACAATTATGGCAATGTAAAACTAAAAATAGAGCAAAATCGTTTTTCTGGCAATTCTAATGCTTATGCTACTTGGTTCTTCTACTTAACAATCATCTGACCACCTCAGTGGTATTTATAAAATTTACAAACCAAGTGGTCAACCATAGGAGGGTCGAACCACTTCTAATTTCGGCAAAATACAATAAATGATGCCATAACTGACAAAACGGAGCAAGCCAATAATCACCTTCTTTGGACAACTGAAATCGAGTTGTCTTGAGCTTAGTAGCTAGAGGGGGCGATCATGAAGAAAACCCATGTGCCTGATTTTTCCATCACTGGACGCCAATACCATAACCGCCAACTCGCCTTGCATTTTTGTGCAATACTGGGTGCTGGAACGAATGTCGAATTGGGTACCGGAACGAGTGCTGGAACGAGTGTCGGATCAACTGCTGGAACTGGAAACATGGTGCGTTTTTCCCTGTAACAACAGAAAAACACGAATTAACTCTTGGAAACTATAAAACATGATGAATTAAACTTGATTTAATCATAAAACACGAATTACACGTACCTCATGCGAATTATACCATTTTATCATAAAATTCTTCAAAAAGCTCCTTCAAAATGTGCAAAACATATATGTACATGCGGCAAAAATGTATAATAACCATCATAAAAATGATCATATCTTGGGCCCAACATTACCCCCACACCTATGACTTTGCAGGTCCCACTGCAAACAAAAAGAAGTTACCCCTCGGAACTAGGCTTGCTGAGGAGGATCAGCTTTGGAAGCTTCTCCTTCTTGTTGTGTGGACTTAGCCTTGTGCCTCTTGTGTTGCTTCAATTGTACTATGAGGCTGTAGTTAGATTTAGTCATTTCATCAACCAACCACTGAAGGGAATTGACCTTTGCTTGAAGGACTGCATTATCATGATGAAGGTGTGTATCTATTATCTTCCTCTCTTCCAACTATTGGAGAAGCTTATGGTTTTCTTTTTGTAGTTTCTCTATGGTTGGGACAAAATCGGTGATCTCTGAGGAAGGCTTATATGCTTTGAGGGATGTGGACAATTTATCAGTTTTAGGATCAAGAGTAGGCATGGGTGAAGTAGGAGTGATGGGAGATCGGAAAGGTGAGGTAGGTTCTAATTTTGTTTTCCTTAGTGGATCTAATCCATCCGCAGAGACTTCTCTAGGTTTTTGATGAGGGCTTTCAAGGTCGGAGGACACTTGGATAGGATCCGAAGGAGGTGGAGGTTTTGCATAAGGCTTGGTTCTTATGTTCCGGGTACTCTTCTGAAAGGGTCCCTTACCAAATCGGTTGGCTCCCCTCTTGTTTGTGGGAATGATGGGAAAGTCTTGCTACATTACTTCTTGGGGCTTCTTAGGTGTAGGATCAAGAGAAAGTGAAGGCATTGGGGGGTCAACAATAGGCTTCTTTTGGTCTTTGTTCTTGGTCTTTTTCCCCGATGAAGAAGTAGGAATATCAACAAGTTTTGGTATTGTTTCGAAAAAGAAAGGGTTTGTGCATGTGAGTTTGGAGTTCTTGGAGAGTGAGGCTTGGATGGAGAGATAGTTTTTAGGCTAAGTGGCTTTCTATCGGTCTTAACTGTCAAGTGGGGGTTTGCAAATTGGTAGATAAAGGCATCCCAACTTTGCCCCTGTTTCTCTAGTTCGGTAAAAACGAGGAGTTTGATCAAACCATGGTGGAAGAGACTATTGTGGGGGTTAGTCACATTTTTTCTCACTTGAGAGGACATCTTCTCCAAGCTTTTGAGAAAATAAAAGGGAAAGTTCAAGGGTTTATTGAACATAAAATGAGCTAGCAATCTAAAATGACAAGCTTTGAAGGTGGAGTATCTACCTTCATATGTAATTAACCTTGTGATGACGATGAGGGGATTGACCAATTCTGGATTTATCCAATCCTTAGAATACCCTTTCGCTCCTGAAATGCTCTCAAATTTGGGCTTAAACACCCTGTTGTAACTTGAGCACAACAATTGATGATTCTTAAACCATCTATCTCCCATTCTTGGGAGTTTTGTTGTAGCAGCAATTGACTCTTCTGTGATTGCAAAGTTGAGAGACCCTACATGTGTTATCTTGCCATCAAAACCAACTGCCAATTGCATAGAAAGGTCATCATCATGGCCTTGCAAACTCGATAGAAATGGCCCCCAGCCAGCACGCAAGAACACTTCCCTGCACTGTGTAAATTTTGGAATTCCAAACAAGTTTGCATAGGAGGAGGGTTCGTATCTCTTGGGCATTGTGACAGAGTTTGAATTCACCAAGAAAGGGCGAAATTGAGCCACACAGAGACACGAATTGGGCATGGTCTGAGTGCAATTGGAATAGAGGGCGAATTTTACTAAGCAAGGGTGCAAACAGGCCAAGAGATGGCATGGGTTTAACACAGTGTGAGTGTGATTAGAACAGAGGGCGAATTTGGCAGAGGTTGGGAGTGATTCCTTAATGCAGGGCAGAGAAAATGGCAAGGAAAAATGAAATAATAGAGTGCCCAGCCTGATTTTGGATGCACGTAAGGTGGAGTGAGTTACACACATGTGTGCGCGTGCTACCATGTGTGAAGAATTCGAATTCAAAGGCTCAATTTTTGGCAATGGACTGGTGCATAATTAGACCAATGTCCAAGTCTTTTGACTTGGACATTTGATCATAACCATATGAGGCATATTTTAATCAATGCTTGCAACCAATGTAATTGAATATAATTGAATTCTGGTTACCTGGAATCTAGGACAGCTACTGGTATGCAATTCAATGGCACTTCAAACGACATCTCATCCGGCACCTCATACGGTACTTCATCCGATACCCCTGTGTTAAGTGCATTTTCACCTCTTATAATGGATAGCCTGCAATTTTGAAGTGTTTTTGACAACCATTGTGGTTAATTAGCAGAGGCAGAGTGCTCCATGCTCACTCATTCTTCTTGCATATGACATATAA
This sequence comes from Picea mariana, assembly GCA_032191745.1. Classification (NCBI taxonomy): domain Eukaryota; kingdom Viridiplantae; phylum Streptophyta; class Pinopsida; order Pinales; family Pinaceae; genus Picea; species Picea mariana. The sequence continues at coordinate 349,860 of JASDQU010739441.1, read as the reverse complement.
TGTCAAAACTTATAATGAACAGGTTACAGCAAGCATAAAACATGTATTGTCAAACCTACAGTATGCAACTTGTAATGGAAGATAACCAATAAAGAGTGATCAGTTAAGCATGAGTTTAGTAATGTATAGCAACACACAAGAGTTAAGCATTTAAAAATAACATGACTATCAATGTAATAACTGTATCATGGTAATAATACAAACATTCTTGCAAAGATTCTTTTCTCTAGGCAATGATCATTTGTCAGCTCATGAACCCCTCCCCCACACCTAAGTATTGTGACACCTCACAATCAAAAGTATAGGAAACTAGTCAGTATCCCCCAATAGCCGAAGATTTACAGTATGTCAAGTGTAAAGATGAAATTTCACAAATTGGTCTGATGAGACAGTTAGGAGATGGCCCCACCTATAGGATAAGAGATCCTATATATAGATAAGAAGAGGTAGGCAAGAGAGTTTCGAGATAGTCTTAGAGTCATTTCCCAATGGAAAGTTGATGAGATTCGTTAACCTTATCTTAACCACACATACCCCATGTCAGCTTTGTCTGCAAGTAATATCATACATCAAGACAAGTTTACATTTATTATTTATTTTTGTCAGATTACCATCCTCGCTAGGTAGAATTCCCCACTGCCAGCAAGCCTGTTCAGTACTCCGGCAGGTTTACCTAGTCATACCACAGACCGGTACCCGCTGCCAGCAAACCTGTTCAGTATCCCGACGGGTTAGCCTCGTAAACCCTCAGAGACTGGTCCTCCATCTTTTAAGCTTTTAATATAAGATTGCTTATGCAAGAAGATGGGGGAACAACTCTGAAAACAACTTTTCTTTCTTTTTCTCTTTTCAATTGGGATGGTATTTATGTTAGAGAATGACTTTCTGTTATATTATTAGTGGTTGTCCTGATGTAAGGGGTACTTAAGGGGACGTGGCCTATCTAAAGGTATGATATAATCAAGCTATTTAGTGTGTAGTGGATGGTACCATCGAGAAAGAATAGAAAGGTATCTCTAGGCTCAACTCACTTTCTTCTTTTGTAATTATTATGATGTTTCCATGACTAACTGCTAATGAGACCTCCCTGTTACTCTTTGATAAGGACACTTGACTTACTTACTCAAGTTTCTTGGAAAAACTGTACGAGAGACCTCTAGGCTTGATAGTTATGGTATCACTTCCTTATACAGTGGTGAAGAGTTTCAAGAGCAACTGCTATAGAATGCCTTCAAAATGATAATTTTTCAAAAACATGGCTAATTACAGTAAGTCACTATTCATTTGATACTTTAGCAGACAAAAAATTCAAGTATAACAATGTTTTGAAGAAAGATCTTGAAACTATGTACTCTTGGTGAAATAAATACTTACAAAACCTCTTAGAATTGCCTTATTAACAAAAACTATTTACATATATACAGTAGGAAATCTTTAAAAAATATTTTCAAGAATAAGGGGGGGCTTCCCCATATACTAAGGCCAATGCCTTGTTAGCTAACATGACCTGTAGAAAATCCTCTCTGGAAATGGGCTTATGATAAAATTTAAGTCGATGTCCATTTACCACAAAGGAGACTTGTCCATCGTCAATTGTTTTAATTTTTACAGCTCCATTTTGGTCCTCTAATATTCAAGTTGATGCTTGAATATTGAGAGTTGTTGTTGGACACACCTACCACACTTAGAGGGGGGGTGAATGAGTGTGGGGCTCTTTTTCCCAAAACTGCCCTCTTGCACAAAAACTCATCAATTAGCATTCAACATTTATTCATTACCCATTGTTGTCATTTATAACCAGTTAGATGTGAGCACATATCAGCAACATATATCAGCAATATATCATCAACAAGTCATCACCACAATGAACACAAAGAACACAAGATGTATGTACAATTTTCTTTTTATTACGGACTACAATCCTTGGGGTTTATCAGCAACAATTGAATAGAGTACAACTCTACAAGAGAACCAGCTCTATATACAAGACTCATCTTGCATTCTCAGCATCAACTGAGATGAGGCAACAATCCTCAACAGATATCAATCTGTACCATAAGCAAGAGCATCAACCATGCACCAACCTATGCCATAAACAAGTGCATCAACCATGCACCAACCTGTAATCAACCTGTACCATAAACAAGTGCATCCAACCA
>JASDQU010739441.1:336677-347651 GCA_032191745.1 Picea mariana | reverse complement strand
GGTCCTTCCATTCTGAATGTTGAGCTACTACCTCCGTGTAGTGTAGATACCTAACTAGTGCTACCTGAAATGGCTCCTCCAGTTGTTTTTCCTGTGTGGATGTACTTCCTGCTGTCTAACTGCTTCTGAAATTCTGTTGTCTAAACGGTGGTGTTCTCTTTGGCGTATTAGTCACACATGGGTTTATGGGTTCCACATTGACATTAATATGGATAGGATTTTTTCCTTCTCTTCCCGTTCTTGGACCTCTTTTCTTCCTCTCATACGTTGCGTGCAGGATTTCCTCAATCTGCTCCACAGGCCGGAGATCCTCTACCTCTTCCTCATCACTCACCAATCCTTCCCTCGTGTCTACGAATCTCTTCTTGGTATTCACCTTGTATTGGTAGGGTATTCCACTATGCTTCTTTCCCGTTGTCGTCATGATCTGCTTTATCTGGTCATTGTTCATCATGATTGGGTCCAAGGGTTCCTCCTTCTTGCCCTTATCCTTTCCTCTTTCCATTTATCCTCCTTCTGTCAGTGCTTCCACCCTTCCCGCATGCACATAGGGAAGTTTAGTTGTCTAACTCCATTGTCAATACTCCTTTTTTATACAAAAATATCTTAATATAAGTATACATTGATCGAATGTACCTTCCTTGGGGTCCACGTAAAAACTCTTTTTCTGCTGTGCTGTACGACTTCACTGTGTCGACTGCAAACTCTGTTATAAAACTTTCCACAACACTGTCAAGCCAAAAGTCTATTGCGTGGGTGAACTTGTTGTTGACCTATTGTAACTGTTCAATCTATACCAGGGTCCACTCTATCTATCAAATTCGGTTCATTGTGTGGTTATCTTTCAACCTTAGTATCCACTCCTGCAATAAATGTGGAAAATCACAGAAAAAGACTTCATTTAAATCAGTAAACATGTGTTTCTTAAGATATTTGCAAGGTGTTAGTCTAGGCTTTCTATTTTCTTTCTGTTCAAACTCTAGTTCTTTATTTCTTAGCCAAGTTTCGATATATGCTTTTGTGGGATTCCACGGTCTCAACATTCCCTTCTAATGGATCATTTCTCTCTTCCCTAACCTTTTCTTAATCTTCCTCCGACAGATCTTGAACTTATCTCATCTACTCAACCCTCTTCTGTTCCTACCAATGACAACATAACCATTTTTTGGTTACTATTCTTCTATTCGGTCTAAGTTTATTGACCTAGGGTTCATGTATGTTCGGGTTTCCAACAAAGCCTCTAAAACTATCGTCCCTCTTGGTAAACTAGAAGGCAACACAACACACATAATGTTTTGCACAGTCTCACCCAAGATAGCTTTAATGGGTGACTGTAACACTCAGGTGTTTACAACCTAGGATTGAGTGTGAGATAAGAGAGCTATATATTGAACCATTTATTATAACTTGTAAACACAATATGCTTGTTATCGACGAATAAGCAGGAAATATAACAACTCATTCATTCAACATAATAATAACTATTGAAGACAATAAAGATATGTAAACATTCATCACATAACACAGATGTTACCATGGTTCACCCCATCCTGGGATACGTCCACAAATATTTGTCTCTCAACTCTTTTATTATAGTATTTCCGCCTCTACAATGCTCTACAACGCCGTGCGCTTACAACTTTACTGATTCAGGTAAGATCTATATGAGGCAAACTAGATCACACTAAGTTCCCCAGCCTGCGATCTATCCCTCAAGATATACCTTCCCTCATCCTCTCTAGCTCAACAGATTCGACCAAAAATGGAGTATACAACAAAGCATTACATATCGCATCAACACATGCATACCTACAACAACAACAACAACAATCCGAACCTTCCCCTTATGATACCTAAGTATCTATATTCATACATTTTGAGCTCTTTAGCCATTTACGATACCTTACCAAAACCCTAACCCTACTATCGTTAGGTCTTCCTCCCATGCGTGTGTGTTGTTCTTCCTTCCAGCTGTTGCATGCACGCATGCTGTGTTTTTTTTCAGCTGTCGCTTTCCTTATGCACGCTTTCTTTCCCAAAAGCGCCTTTCTTTTCTGCTTTGTCCCACCTCCAACAAGGATGGTATGAGAATATGAATTATTACTTTATTTCTCAACATTTTGTTAGATGCAAATCAAATCCAAATGTCTACATGTTGAGAACCTCATACTCCTTGATGGTATTAGTTATCTATGTTGATGACCTCCTAATCACAGGAAGTTTGGCCTAAAAAGTTGTTGCGGTCAAAGACATTCTGCACAACAGGTTCTCTATGAAGGAAAAGGTTCCATTGCACTATTTCCTTGGTCTTGAGATCATTTAGGATGCTTTAGGAATCAATCTATCTCAGCCTAAATATGTCACAGATCTCTTGGTTAGATTCCATATGACCAACTACAAGTCAGCAGCCACATCCTTTCTATCTAGGGTACATCTTGAGGATGGCATGGATACACCATTAGTAGATAGAAATTTGTATCGACAGCTTGTGGGGAGCCTTATATATCTCACCCATACCCAGTTGGGTCTCTCATATGTAGTAGGCGCAGTTTCCAAGTACATCTAGGAGTTGCATGAGCTACATTGGAAGGATTCCAAGCACATCCTAAGGTATGTTCAGGGAAACACATGTTATGGGATCCACTATGCAACAAGTTGTGCATTGGATCTCATGGGCTTCACTGATTCTAATTGGGCTAGCCATAACACAGATCAAAACTCCATGTTTGGGTACGTCCATAGCTTGGGTTCTGGTCCCATCTACTAGTCGAGAAAAATGCTGTCAACTATTTCTCTATCGTTAACAAAGGTTGAGTACAAAGGAGCGATCAACATCACTATTCAGGAACTTTGGACTCAAAACTTCCTCACTGAGCTTGGAATCTAGTTCTACTGTCCGATTGTCATTTGGTGTGACAATCAGAGTACTCTCAAGTTTTGCAAAGACCTAATGCAACGAAAATGAACCAAACACATTGAGATCCATATGCATTACATTAGAGAGTTGGTACATGATAGGATCATCGAGTTACAGTACTATCTATTCATCGAACAAATTGTAGACATCTTCACCAAGACATTTTTTGAGTAGAAGTTCCACCTTCTACGTGATCGTCTTGGATTGAAGGACACAATTGCTTAGAAACTTTCTTTCTTCCTTCTTCATTTTGATGCATTGTACTTTGAGGGGAGATTTTCCCACGAGTTTTCCCCTCTTTCCTCTATTTTCAATGTTTCATTCTTAGATGCATTGTACAATGGGTACCTAACATGCCCTTGGTTTTTGGGACCCATTCATCATTTACACCCTAGTAGTGTTCAGGGGGTGTGTTCGAGATATTACACACTCACGTAGTATTTATTTTCCTAGGTCGACTAGTCTATGTTGAGGGCGCCTCTAGTTAGAGATATTCTCCCCTAGATGAGGGTGCCACATCCTCTTTAGTCTTGAATCAATTACACCTTAATTAGACTAATGGAATCGATTCTTGCATGGAAACCTCGATATTATCACCAAGTGTTGCATGCATACCTCAGTATCATCACCATGAGGTCACACTTACCTTGGGATCATCACCAGGAAGGTGCCACACATATGCATGCTAGATTCTCTCCTCACTCCACTTGTGATTATTTAGTTAACCGATGACCGCATGGTCAATTAACTAGGACTAGGTGACAATTCACTCTAGAGTCTATCAATGAGTCCTCACATCTCTTTAGATCATTACTATGGCACATTATTTTTCTTATGTAGAGTATATCATCTGTATTTTTACTACTCTCTCATTAGTTAATACAATTCATTCTTTCTCTCAATCTTGTCTCTCTTCTCTTCTCTCTCACAAGCTTTGTGTGATTTTTTTACTAGCTAGGTTCACTGTAAAAACTTTACATTCATTTCTCACATGCTCGAATTCAACTCATTATTACATAGTTGAGCTTCGTACACTTGATGGTTCAATGTTCCAATTGATTGTACCAATTTTTTGGATATGCGTGAGTTGTCTTAGTCCTTAGAATGCAATTTCCCTTTAGGTAACTTTTGACATGTTCTGGTTGCAACATTTGTTTCCAAATATATAGCTTCACTTGTCTCACTTTCGATGTTGGTCCTTGGAAATTTCTCTTATTCCTAGGAGACATTGAAATTTCCCCTATCGACACTAGCACTTTGATTTTAGGGGCTAGTTTTGCTACATTGTGTACCTTGGTCCCATTTTCTTCATTGATGGGTACCTTGGACTAGACTAAAAGAGTCATCATTGCACTTAAACTTGGTAATAACTCACGTGATCGACTCTATCTCATTCTCACATCATTGAGAATGGAATTGATAGAATTCCACGTGGAAATCATTCTCAAATCTAAGTTAGAAAAGCATATAATAATAATAATAATAATAATAATAATAATAATAATAATAATAATAATGTATTTTTAAGGTCACAGCCAAGAAAGACACCAAATTGGTGTATAAGACCCCCACCACCTAGCGATTTGACTGGTCTACAGAGGTATACATACCCTACCCCCCTCTGGAATTGAACTTGTGACCTCTTAAGAGGAAACACACGTTCTTAACCATTAGGCCCACTCTGGGTTTGAACTTGTGACCTCTTAAGAGGAAATTACAAAATATGATTTAAAAACTATGTTCAATGGCGTATGCAATTAGACTTTAAAAAAAAAACAAAAAAAAACGTGTACTTCAAGTGGATATGCATCCCAATCAGAAATTGGAACTGGAATAGAGATAAGCATGGGATATATAGTGCAACAAGGATACTATCCTTTTGAATAGATGCTTAATCTAGGCATAGAAAATACAAGTCTCTATAATGCTTCGAGGTTGGAGGTAAGCCAGTATGTACAAGTCCAACATACACAAGGATTGAAAGGAGATTACTTTGCCCACTCATATAATTGTGTATGAGGTGATAAAACTTATGAGAATTAAATCAATTCATCAATTCCAATAAATAAATCAATCTCTTAAATAAAATGTTGATTTTTAATTTATAACTTTGGAAGAGATCCATAAATTTATTGTCAAAAGACAAGTAATATGCAAATAAAAACCTAGGGAAGACACATTGAATGCTATTTATCCTACCCGGTTTCAAGTAAAACAAGTGTTGCGTGGCAGCGTAGTCCCTTCTAGGTTGAATTGGGAATAAATTCATAGGGATGGGAAAAAGTAGCGGAGGCATATGAAAACTGTAGCGGAGATGTGGCAAGCAACATGAAGCACAGGTGGTATCCATGCAGTAAATGACATGTGGCCTCTAGAGTCCCATTTATTTTTTGAAAGTATATAATATATTTTGCTATGTTGAAAATTTCTGTCTATTTTGTCTCTATATGTGGCACAAGAAGAAAAAATTATATTCAAATTAAATAAATACAATTTCTTGATATTCAACATAGTGGAAGATACAAATTTATGACGACATAAACATAAAAGGAGATAAAAAATAGTTTAATTTGAAATATATAAAAAAAGTTACATATTCCTGGAAATTTAAATGCATTTGTCATATAGACTGTGATTGGGGCTCCCATGGACCATAAGCATAGTGGAAGATAAAAATTTATGAGGACATAAATATAAAAGGAGATAAAAAATAGTTTTATTTGAAATATATCAAAAAATATTATTGTCTGTTACATATTCCTAGAAATTTAAATGCATTTGTCATAGAGACTGGGATTGGGGCTCCCGCAGACCATAAGATAAATATGTACAAGAAATAGGACTATGGAAAGAACAAGTGGGTGACGATAGAGTGTAATACCTGAAAATAATAAATTGAAAGGTATCAGTCTTTGGCTAGACATTTCTATTCAAGAAAGTGGAATAACTGGGTTGATAAACAAAGCAAGATGTGATCAGTATAGACTTACAGTGATGGTACATATGACCCCTTTTTCTATTTGCTTGCTGATGCATTTTCATTGATGTCATCAACGACTACTAGAATCGTGGCAACTGCCTATTGCCTTTCGTCGACGACTTGCTTCAATTCCCTTTGAAGCCATTCTTCAATGTTGCTTCTCATTGGGGCGACATTGATCTCATTCCGGATTTTTATGTTGAAAAGTTCCTTTTCTAATTCCTTGAAGTCGATAGAAAGATTACGCAGAGCCTGATCAATTTCCTCATTCTGTACCGAATAGTCGACTAGCCAGTTGTCGACATCATCTTGACCATATTCAAGGATGTCGCAAAATTTTTCCAAAGACAACACCTTAAAAATATCAACCTGTTTATCGAAGGCTTGCTTAGTTAAGGGAAAGGAGTTGACGATTAACTTGGGGTCTTAGAAGTCGTTGATCCTTCCAGCTAAGTCTATTCTGGTCAGATTTGTGAATAATTTTTCTTTCTTTGATATGGCTTGTTCACATGATTGGACAATGAGATGGAAGTTATTCATTTTTTCTTTCCAGCATGCATTTAATTGACCGATCCAATTTTTGGATGGGAGATCTTGTTGTATTCTTCTCGTTTCTGTCATGTTATTGACAATGGTGCCAAAAGGAAGGACCATATATAAATAGAAATGTTCTTCATCTTTTAAATCCGCCTGCAAATGTTCGAACAAATTATGTTCCCTTGTTCCAAGGGAAGTCATGGTTTGTGATGTTTCCCACGCCTCAGTAATCCGTTCCATTCTTTTCTTGATATTATTCTTCGCATTTCCTCTACATTATACGAGGAGGCTTAAGGATCCTTTTAACTTGGCTGCAGTGGTGACATGCATGGCTATTTCCAAAGGATTGACAAGTAATGGAATAGGAATCAAAGCTTCTTCCAATTCCTTGACCCAATAGTTCAGTATGGCATTCTCGGCCTCAATGCCTCCAATGGAATCATCAAGAAAATATGCAGTCGCTATGTGAATTCGAAAGAATTGGGACAACCGCATTTTCGCAAAGCTTAACCTATGAACGAGATTTTCCTTTCTTATTTTTTACATCTTTTTTTTCAATAATTAATTTTTTGGACAAGTTGTCAAAAACAATGCTCTGGAACACAAAGGATTCATCTTCGTCAAAATTTTCAGTATCATATATTTCCATTGGATGACTATGCTAGATCGCGTCTCCTGGATGATCAAGGTAGCAGAATATGTTATCCATATCAGGCTCAAGTTCCATGTTCTCACTCTCAATTTCAGGCTCTTCCTCCTGTCCCACATTTTTTTTCTTTTCTTGTCCACTGGAAGCTTGTGAGAACTATCAATTTTAGGGTGAGGAGGGTCATTATTTCCTCCTCCGTTTGAAGAATTATGAGTTTCTTTGTTTTTGTGGTGGGCCATTGGAGCGATGCTCTAAGATGTCGTACTTTTGGGAGTGTTATCCACCGATTGAACACTCTTCTCACTGGGGCCTTTTCCCTATTGCTTGTACATTTCAGTGGTGATTTGCAGGGTGTCTAGGTCACTGACATTAGAAGCAAGAGCATTGTCGTCAATGTCTCTGTTTTCGATCATGTGTTTTTTGAAGACGAATTGCCGAAGCCAAGTGTTTGTAAATGTTGTATTTTTTTTTTTATTAGGGTCGAACCCTCTTAGGATTTCAACATATATTAGGTTCAAGTTGCTGAAATGGGCTGCGAATTTGTCAATTTTTTTGACGTTCCTCAACACGAAGTCCCCGACTTTCCAAAGAAGAGGAATGAACTATTTTTTTCTCTTCTCTTGGAATAGATGCAACCAATAGTTGTATTTCCTTGCTACTTCTGTAACAAACATTATGTCCGTAATGTGACATGGAAGGAGAGTAGGTTTTTCCCTAGAGCCAAAAATACTTATCAAAGTGTAATTATCCATATGTTCAAGTGCCCCCTTCCGGTCCAAAAACCTGGTTGCCTAGTCAGATATGTGGGGAGCATCTTTTCCTAACAACAAAACTTTGAAAACAATCACAAAGCCATTAAAAATCTCATAAAAATAGTGGGAGGCCTTGTGCTTCCACATGGCCTGGTACCAAAACATTCCTGGGTCGAATTCCCAGTTTACCTTCTTGGACAGAGACATTTTTGGAAATTGGCAGCAATGTGCTATCGCAAAAATTAAGTAGGATGGCATATAAAATTTCTTCTCCTTTTTGAATATTGACAATTGGGAGAAGATTTCATAGGAAATTAGGTTGCCCCAATAAAAAATGGCTTGTTCCTTGACTATGAAATACAAAATATAAAGAGCCATTCGGGAAATAATTTTTGTGGACTCCTGTCCCATTATTCTTATAGACAGCCAAACAATTTCCCAGAATAGATTTCTAAATGAACTAACCTACAAGCTTGTGATATCTTTAGGAACTACCATTGGGTCTTCCAATAACTTGGGCAAGAGGTCCAACCCGTTATTATGCTTTCTTAGGAACTGATTGGAATCTTCCCCTTTGAATATCAATGTTGGCTCTGACAATATTAACATCTGGTGGAAGACATGAGGTGACAAAGAAACAAAAGAGAGGTCCTGCAGTGGAATAATTCTTTGGTCCAAAATAAATTTATTGGTGCACCAAGAGACCATCTCCTTACACTGAAAAACTTCAGGGACACAGCCTGGACGAGCAATTCTAGAGGTCCAAATTACTTCGTTCTGGGCGGTAGGGGATGAGTAATAATAATATGCCTTGGACCACTAGAAGTTCTAGTCCTCACACCCAGATATATTCACTGTATATCCACAGAAATGTTATCGAGCTGATGCCATAGGTTTATGAGAACGTTTGTTTTCTTTAGATGATGGTTGAAATGAACAGTTGGAGGCGATAATATAACTCTCCGCAAATGTTGGTTCAATGCTTATGAATGGGAAATCTCCTTGAGCCTTTCGCTCATTAATGACAACCTCTATGGGTGTTGCATGAAGAGTTGTTAGCGGTAAAGCTTACTTATTTCATATTTAGAAGTGCGAAGGTGGCAGGTACGACGAAGAGAAATTAAGGATTAGAGGTTTCGTGAACGTGCCAACCCGACGACGTGCAATCGACATTTCATGATTTTGAAATCAACACTCAGAAGAGATAATATAACCCTCTGCAAATCTTGGTTTAATGCATATTAACAGGAGATCTCCTCGTGACTTTCACTCATCAATGACAATCTATATGGTTCCTGCACGATGTGTTGTTAGAATTAAAGGTCACTAATTGCATATTTAGAAACAAGATATATATATATATATATATAAACATTTTTTTATTGTAGACAAGTGCGAAGGTGACAGTGTTGGGGAAGAGCAAGGAAGGAAAAGAAAGGTCTGAAAAGCGGTCGAACGAGATTCAAAATAGGGTTACGGGGTATAATAAGGAGAGGTGAGTGTCCGACGGTCAAATTTTATGTATCAGAATTTCTGACTGCAAAACGTGTAAAACGAAAGAGAGCATGATGGGGTAGTTCAATGACCAGTTTGTATATTTGCAGAATTCCGAGAAAGTGGATAAGTATGGAATAGGGAAATGGTCAGTCGAACTCATTTTTGGAATTGAGGATTGAAGATTTCATGAACAGACTAACCCGACGATGTGCAAATGACATTTCATGATGTTTGAAATTAACACTCGGAAGGGATAATATAACCATCCGAAAATTTTAGTTTTAAACGTATTAATGGGAGATCTCCTCAAATCCTGGTTTAGAATTAACGCTTGATAATTGCATACTTAGAAATAAGATCTATATATACTTGCTAATTTCTAATTGAAAAGGGCACAAGCACAGGAAACAACGATTAGAAATTGGATATTTCTTAAACTTGCCAACCCAACGATGCTTGAAATAAATTTAAAGAAATGGAGAAGTATGGAAAGCGAATGGAAGAGATTCAAAATGGGGTGACAATAGTTCCACAGGAGACATGAGGACCCGACAGTCAAATTTTATGTCTCAGAAGTTTTCAGTGCAAAATGTGTACCACAGAAGAGGGACTGATAGGTAGACTGTAATATGGAAGACCATATGATGTGAGTCTAGTTGTAAATTTGTATATTGTGGAAGTCAGGGTACTATTTGCAGGTCACAGAACAATAGAATTGCAATCTAGAGCTTGCCTACCCAGGAATTTGTGGTCGGAGGAGTGGATGGGTATGGAATGGGGAAGCAGTCGATCGGAGTCGCGATATAAAAGCACGAGTGAGAATGTGAACCTGTGAGTCTGCCAACCCATGCAACTAGACATTTTAGGAAAAACGACTAAGTGATTAGAAAGATAAAGTACAGGGAAAAGAGAAACAAGAATTTGGTTAAGTATAGAAGATGGAAAAGAAGGGCTAATATATTCACATCTGTAATAGATATCCCATTTCCTGGAAAGATCTTTTCTGCATGTTTCTAGAGAATTTATATACTTATTGCATATACTTGGAAAGAAGTGCGAAGGTGGAGGGAACAAAAAACAATGACTAGGAATTGGAAATTGTATGTGTTGGACACACCTACCATACTTAGAGGGGGGGTGAATGAGTGTGGGGCTCTTTTTCCCAAAACTGCCCTCTTGCACAAAAACTCATCAATTAGCATTCGACATTTATTCATTACCCATTGTTGTCATTTATAACCAGTTAGATGTGAGCACATATCAGCAACATATATCAGCAATATATCATCAACAAGTCATCACCACAATGAACACAAAGAACACAAGATGTATGTACAATTTTCTTTTTATTACGGACTACAATCCTTGGGGTTTATCAGCAACAACTGAATAGAGTACAACTCTACAAGAGCACCAGCTCTATATGCAAGACTCATCTTTCATTCTCAGCATCAACTGAGATGAGGTAACAATCCTCAACAGATATCAATCTGTACCATAAGCAAGAGCATCAACCATGCACCAACCTATGCCATAAACAAGTGCATCAACCATGCACCAACCTGTAATCAACCTGTACCATAAACAAGTGCATCCAACCATGTACCAAGCTGTACCAATCATGTGCCAACCAATCATCAAC